>WTSP01025917.1:0-66433 GCA_025331215.1 Actenoides lindsayi
AGACTTGTTTCTTAGAATTCCATTGTGAAGTTCTTGTGCACCCCACCTTGTTTTTAAGGAGAAAGAAAAACAATTAAAAAAAGAAAGCTTGTGGCAGTATACATAGATACAGATCAATCCAGAAGAGTATTTAAGCATATTCTAGTCCCATTCACTTCAATTGCTTAAGTGATTTCTTGGAGCAAAGCCAGTACAACAGTTCCCTGCAAGAGCAAGGCCATAAAGAACGATCAGCAATATCTTTCTCTGCCTTCTGGGGGTCTACTTGCAAGGTAAGGTTTGTTAAAACAAACTGCCTCTGTCTTTGAGTGTCCTCTATAGACCTAAGATAGCACACAAATAGAGTTTGATAAAAACTTTGACTGCGATTGAAAAAAAAAAAGAGAGACAAGACATCTGCTACACCCACAAGACATTTGTTAAATTACAGTATATATTAAAAAGTCTAAGCTAGAAATGTGGTATCAGTCGTCTGCTGCTGAAAGAACAAACACTCAATTGTGCTCTTGCACAATACTGAGGTGTGGCTATTCTGGTTCAGAATGACTTTTCCCTTTATTAGAAAAGGAAAGGTAATCTCATCTCCCTCGTAACTCTAGCCACGGAGAAGAGATAAGAAAATACGTTTAAGGAAAGTATGCAAATGATAAAGGGATTGCTGTTACATACATTTAAAGAGAAAAAAATGTTAAATTGTGACTATATATTACATTTAAGTAGAAGAGACCAGTAACAGCACATGGTCTAGATATCTGCCTTCTGAACCACATGCTCCTATTTCCCTTGAGGAAGCCAAGATTTTAGTCCTTGACAAAAACAGGCCATAATCAAAACTTTTCCCCTTCTTAAAGAACTGTGAGTCCACACGTCAAGCAGACAATACAGTTGTTACAAGGTGTTTTGTCTAAAGGTCTGTTTATTAATATTTCCATGCTGTGAATTGATGTGTTATACCATAACAACTCTTGATGAAATGAATATGGATTATACACAAGAGGTACTAACAGCACTAAAAGGAGCTGTTAAAGACCACTGAATAAAAGAACACTTAATGTAAAGATTCAGCGGACTGCAGAAACCAATACCTGACACATCTTGCAAATGCACAAATTGCAATTACTAACACTGAATTGTACCAAATCATCAGTCCACTTTTATGACAAAAAAAAAATATAGATAAATCATTGAGCGTCCTTACCAGAACTACTCTCTGAAACCCCACAAAATTGTGATGTGGCAGCAGTGCAGCCCTTGGTATTACACCACCTGCAACACAAACCATATTATGATAGTTTCTATCAATATTTAAAGGATGAAAAAAGGATAAAAGCTATTTTTCTACCAGTCTTTTTACTGAAAGCATTAAAACATTCCATCTGTTTCATACCTAAGCATATATTGTCATCAGTAGGAAACTCACAAAAATTAAAGACCATCTTTTGATTAGTTACATGGAATTTATTAAAAAAAAATAATAATAATTACAGGCACAATTTCAACTCTGTAGTCTTTGTACTCTTTAAGTTGAGAACAACCCTATCACAGAATAGAGTGTTACTTTGAAAGGAACTCCTGTTCTTTTTGGCTGCCCGTGTTGCAAAGGGGAACTTCATGAGAATCCAGATTGAAGTTTACAAATGGCTACGTATGGATGCAGTAGCTGTGTTCACCAGAGTATGCAACTAGAGTCATTCAACAGTAAGATTGAAAAAAGAAAAATAAAAATAATAAATAAATTTTTAAAAGGAAACAAAAGACCATGATGTGTTTTAAAAACTGATCATTTTGGATCTGAATTTAATACCAACAAATTACAAAGGGACGTGTTCTATGAAAGAATCCTTAAAATATGGAGTTAAATTTCCAGAAGCAACTTCAAAACTTAAACACCCTCTAGGAGGTAAGTACGTTATGTACCTGTGAGCACAACAATTCCTGAACCTGTATTTGTCTAACGTAATGATTCCTACCACCAATATTCATTACAGATTAAATAATTAAAGAGGGATCTTATGTAAACTAGGGGATTAAGGAGAAAGGTTTGAAGGTGTGGGAACACTGTCTGGGCACCACAAGAGAAGAATCCACATTATCAGAAGAAATGCTGTTTGAAGCAGGACATACTTAATAGCAAAACAGATAACCCTGCCCCAAATGGCAGAGGATGAGGAAAACGGCAAATTCTTTTCTAAATACTTAACTCTGGCCACAAAGGCTCACAAAACACATTACAGATAACTTGGAAACTTCCCAAACACCTCCCTAAAACAAGGACTAAATCCAAGGTAGGCAACACATGCCCCAGACAGCACGTAGCATTGAAGACTTATCATCATCTTAAAAATAATCACTGACCTCTAAGAAACCCTCTGCTATTTAGTCTGTTATTAAGCTGAATAAGACTTGAAAATAGGTTTTTTTCCTTGTTTTGATTGATGAACTGCAGAATATTTTGTTTAGCGATCATTTTCCGCGTTTAAATTCCCAAGAGATTCAAATAAACTTCTCCTCCCTCCTTCCAGAGCACCTGACAGCTGAGTGGCCACGAGTCTCCAGATCTCTGGGAAGATCCCCAGGCAAGAGAAGGGAGAATGCCACAAGCACTGCTGCCACTACACCCCCTCCACTTAGAGGGAAACTGCAGCACTTGTTTAATTAATATTTACGTATTAACAGTTCTCTTTTTTCAGAGTCAGAAAATATAAATACTATGACCTAGAGGTGCGAGAAGTAAATGCAACACAGCGTTACTGTGAGATCATCTGCTTCCTCGTGGTAAAGGTCAGTGTATTATTACATTTCTAAGAAAAACACTCCAGTTCCACCACCCTGGACTTGAAAAGCGTCCTGGTCCTTCTGTGTAACAACACGCACTGGCATCAGCTCACCAGAGAAGTGAAAAGGTCCTGACCCTATAGTAATGTAATTTTAATTCTCTGCTAGGCTATTTTGTACTGCCCGCATGAATGTCTGAGAACCTGAATGTATACATCAACTGCTAAAATTTACTTTTAAAAACCAATAAAAATTCGGAAGCAAAGTTTAAGAAAAACTTGTAAAACTTTAACTCCAAGCTGAAGGGGATGCTGATCCTGATGGCTGAACAAATGAGAGGGAGCAAGAAGTTTCAACACTTACGCGCTCCGAACTTTGTGCATTTTGCATTTACATTCAGTATTTTTCATTCATTTAAACTCTGTTTCAAGGAAATAACTGGTACTATTCCCAAAGTTGTGCCAAACGGAGGAAAGAGCAGGAGGCCCTACAGGAGAGCAGTGAACCAACCACCCCAGCAGCGGGAGCTGCTGGAAGCAGAATTCCTCTCCTCTTCACCTTTCCCCACCGAGCAAACACGAAACCACAGCACAGGAATTCCTCATTGCATGAGCCTTCCTACACCAGCAACAGGAAAGCTGTGTAAAGTCACCTAATTTGCCACGGGATGGAGAGGGCCCGAGAGGCTTACAGCAAGAATTAAACGCACAACCCAACTTAACTGGTATTTAAGAATGACTAAGCAACAAAGGTGATTTTTCAGATGGATCCTAGGAGCCAGCTACTTCTGCAGTCACTTGCATCACATGACGTGACCATCAGAGATTCCCCTAAATTATATTTATCCTGGAAACACTTTTATCCTGTTTCAAATGAATAAATAACAGTAAAATTTATCGCATGCACTGCAAATCCCTACACGTTACACAGAGTGAATACCTTCACTTTTTTTTAATAGAAGTTTGTGACGTGAACAGACTTCATAGCGCGTAGGATAAAAATTTCACATTTAATTACATTCCTACCAAGCGATGCAACGAAATGAAGCACATCACAGGGTGCTCACCCATAATCACGGGGTAGAATTTCCCTTACTATATTCACTCTTCTAACTTGCATTCTGCAGCAGTGCTGTGGTAATGTGTGTAGTTACATGCTTAGTCTTTTATTTTTCTTTCTTACGAGATATCTATACGTATTTCAGAGCATCTGAAAAGAATCAAACTGCAAAGCTACAGTCTCATTAAAGAAAAAATAAGAGCTGAGCATGAGGGGAAGGGCTAAAGAGATTTATCAGCCTCAGGGAGAGGACAAGAACAGAAAACACTGCAAAAATGTGGGTAATTTTGAAAGCCCCACATTTTACATGATACTAACTGGCAAGCTTAATGACTGTATCTGTTACTAAAATGCTCACACTCCGTAGGAATTTGTGCATCGTGAGCATGAAATCTTTCCCTCTGCAGCTGAAATATCTTAAAATATCTATGCATTTTAAAGCCATACACAAAAATATACATTACTTCTCCATTTCAAAATTAATTACAGAGCAGGAATTTTACCACGCTACCACCAAGTGACGATGCCAGATGTAAACATACCCCACTTGTTTTGGCACAAGACAACAACAGAAATGGTCAATTGGAACAGATTCTGTGAAAACGTCACCCTCTTGAAGCAGCTGATTAATATTGGTGAGGCTGGAAGACCCAAGAAGGCCACGCTGGATTCACCTGCCACCAGGGAGTGCTCCTTGACCAGCACAGAGCCCTATCTACCCATTTCATGGGTGGGGTTTTTTTCCACAACCTTTCCCGTTTTTCTAACTGGAAGAAAATACAGAGAAAAGTGTGTCTTGTACTTCTCTAAATGAAAGGAATATAGCTATCCAAACTAGAATGACTTAATCTTGAAATGACAGCTTTGTTTGCAACCCTCCCAAGCTTTTGGGCAGCAACCTCCAGTACAGATTTTTCTCTTTCATGACTTGTAACTTAAATCCTTACTACTATTAGACTGGAACTTCTTAAGTCAATGCAATTTTTTAAAGGATAATCAAAAATTGATTTTCAACAAACAAGTAACTTATCTTTTTTGAATGACTGTCTAGGGGTTTTGCTTGTTTTGATAATAAATCAAGTACAGTTGGGGAAAGAAAGAAAAAAAAAGTAAATTACGTGCTCATAAAAAGTACTGATGTGCATTTAATAAATTGAACGTGGCCCATCAGGGAGAGAGAAATGACCTACTTTGGGGAAGTATTGTTTAGTGCCGTCTTCCCCACTAGACCACTTATTAATAATATTTTATGTTGTTTTCTTCCTGTACGGTGAGTGTGACTACAGCAAAGGCTGCTACTAAGGCGTGCGTACAGAAAACGCAATCAGTATGAACTGACATTAAATAAAAATGCAAGCCTCTCTTTTGAACTTAAAGCAACGCGTGCATCTGGATCTTCAGCAAGCTCCAGGCATGAATAAAGCCTTATTTTTAGTCTGTCCTATCAGTGCAGTGTAATTTCTGGTCTGCTTCTCCCTCCATTTGCATAAACCCAAATGTTACCACTGAGATATCTGGTCCGCTCGCTACAACTTGCTCCCTCTAATTCCTCTGTTTCAAAGACCATCCAACCAACAAATGTCACCAGCAGAGAAACTGAAATCCAAGTGATTTGTTAGAAAAATTAGGTTGGTTCATCTACAAAAAATGATATTTGCTTTTCCATTTTGACTCTGCAGACAGCACCACAGATCCCTTCTTGCCACACCCGAGAGAAAAAAAACCACCCCACAACCAACAGGAGAGGTGGTCTAGAGAAAAACAAAGTCTCGGGCTGAAAAAGTCACGTTGGCCTCTTAGAATCACTCCATGAAATCTCAGCAGATCTGTTTAATTTTCAAGTAGGGCTGCACTGATTGCTAAGTATTTTGTTGTAATTCAGAAGCTTGCGCAGTACAACCAAACACAGCATCAGAAGTTAAACTGACAATAAATAATTCATCACATACGAAGTTTAAGCTCACAATTCACTGAATAATATTTATTATTATAAAGTAAACATGATAAAAGAGGTATTTCCTTAATAACAGCAGACATAGTAATTTCAAGAGAAAACAGAAACACTCATTGCAGAGTAAGACTCCAAAACTGCCAACAACCCTAAACCTGCTGAAAGGGACTTGAGCGAGATCACTCAGCTATTGAAAAGGGCAGTTTGAGCATTGCAAATGTTAAGTCTTTGGGTCATAAACACACTCAAGTAAAAAACTCCAAAGAAAATGTTATCCTGTAAGTTTACAGCCCAGACAAGTACCATTCTCCATGAAGCTCCCCAAGCAGATGCAACCAGACATGGATTAAAATGCTACAGACAGCAAAGGTTCTGCAGTATCGCATCTTCAAGTGTAACTCCCACTATTAAACAGTACCTGTTAGCTAAACAGTTATTCCAGGTTCTGAAAAGGAAACTAGGAAATTTAAGATCTTTATCTGTAAAATATTAATGTTCTGCTTTGGGTACCCCAAGGCAACAGACCAAGTAAACGCGCATCTTTTCTTCCCTTCCCCATCCACTATCATTTCCATAATTTATCTTTTTTAACGATTGAAGAATCCAGACATTACCAGGGCAGATGATATTTTTCAGAGTACGCTGCTGGTGCTCAAAAAGTCCTGTATTTGATTAGCTGCTGAGAGTACATCAAGGGAGAAGCAGCATATACATCTACAGTAGTTTTGAGTGGTGTGTGTACATTGAGCAGACAGGTTTTTGAGTTGTATTGTGTTGTGCCTTCTGCAGATGAGATATGTCTTTCAAACACTCCATGAAAACAACACAAGAACTAAAGAACTGGAGCAAAGTGAATTGGAATTCCTATTGTCCCACTAGTATTCATGCATGGAAGACACCCTTTTTTTTTTTTTCTTCCCTTTAGCATTTTGTAGCATGTCTCCAAGGAGCTAATGCACATTGCTATTTTTCATAGGTTGCTTACATATTGTCTATTAAAGGACACTGCTTTGCTACATTTCTATAAAGTTACTTGGTCAGACTGTTTGGAAACAAGACACTGATATTCTCCTTCTTTCTATTTGAGAGATATTCCAGTTCTTTGGCCTGATCATAATTCAGATGACTTGGCTTAAAGCGTTTAGATTTTATATGTATATTCTCAGTGGGGAAAAAAAAACCCCACAACAAAAAACAACCAACAAAATCAAACACAGGAATGATTTTTACCAAAATGGAAAGAAGTAGTATTTTATTTTTCAAAGGTTGCCTCCACTAGTATTGTTTCATGACTGGTGTTGCAAATGCTACAGGCACTACGCTTCGCACGCTCATTAAAAATGAAGTTTGCAACTCTTCTTCCTCAAAAAGCAGCCTTCAAAATGTGAGCCACTCCACAGCACTGTAAAGCTGGCCTTCTCTCTCATTCCTGAAAATCTTCAGGTTTACCATTTTAAGATTTAGTAAATGATTTATTTTTTTTTATTTATTTTTGCTTGCCATTCTACACAAAATCTCCAGCAATTTATCTTGGGGCATCACCCATTACCACTGTCAGCATCCTCAGAGCAGAAGGCTGCTACATGCTTCGTGCCTGCCTTTCAATTCATGATCAGAGAGAGGTTCACTCACACCACAAACACTGACAATGAGCAGCCTTCATCTTTCCATTTACCCCCCATTAAATCAGTTCCCCCATGTTCTCCCAGGAGACAAGTGCGAGAGCTGAAACATCACAACTGACAGCAGCCAAGGACACTTAGGAATAAGGTCTGTCCTTGCTGCTCTTGGACTGTGAGAAGGGAAAGGCCAAACTGCAGGCAGTGAGACTGTGTCTTGCAGAAGCCTCAGTTTCTTCTGAATAAATATCAAGCAGCATTTCTGAGATGGAACACACACATCAAACTGGGCTTTAATTGGCTTAGGTATGCAAAATAGTGGGATTTGGTCCTAAATTGGACTGAAAGCAGGTTACATCAGAATTATGTCTCTTCTCATTAAAGCCCATATCACTAAAATAGAGACTCACCAACGTAGATACAAACACCATTTGGCAGCCACAGTGGTTCTCAAACCTGCAGCTGGAACACAGCTCGGGACATGAAAGCATAATAAAGCTAATGACTGAACAGCCTGATTTCTAGAATTTAGGTAGAACTTGCTTTATTTTATAGCATTATACTAACACCTTACTAGAGGGAAAGACAGGTTTCTGGATTTCAGAGTTGCAATTCAATAGGCATATGGAATTACAACATCAATAGCTCTTGAACTCTCTCAGGAGACTGCAGTTTAAATCTTGGCTCAGGTTTGTAGTGAAAATAAACAGGCAGCATTAACCTAGTCACCATTTATTCATAAATTACATTTAAAAAAAACCAACCAAACAAAAAACCCCAAACCCAAACCTTAGTTTACTAAACAGCAGCCCGAAAGATTGTGAATGCATCAGTTGGGACTAACAGCAAAAAGAAGCTGCCTGACAAAGTCTTTAAAGCAGCTCTTGTAATCTGTGTCTCATTTGCTTAAGGGGACAAAACCAATCTTGGGACAGACAGATTCACAAAGTCAACCAAGCAACTCAAACCAGGCTTATCAATGCCCACAGTTCTGCTCTATAGAGACGATTTTGACAAGGAAATACGAGTCTTTTTCTCCAATTCTGGAAGCACTGCAAGTGTATATTGCTTAATAATTTAGTTTATTAAAGGCAACAACTGTCAGAATCTATACAAACTAATTTGTTGTGCAGCAATTTCACATTATTGGAACCTTGTTATAATCTGCCTAATGCAGGCTATCACTTCCTAACCGTGGCTATAATTGGTTTCTTGGCTGTACAGGCCTAGAAACAGTAACCCAACACATTTTCCAATTACCCTGAGAAATACGCATGTTTGCGGAAAGTTACCTTGCTTAATTTTCAGACTCAATGGGCTTTTAATAATATGAGATTAAAAAAATATTTGTCAAAGGACAGTAATTTTTGGAGCTATTCAGAAAATGACATGTTTGTGTAGGAAAATACCATCTCCACCTGTAAACGTCTCGTACTCGGGAAGCACTATTGTGATGCTTATGGAATACGAGATGAACTCAAGAAAAACAGGTTCAAAATTCTTTCGGATGGAAGAATATATTCCAAGTCTTAAGTCCACACCAAGCAAGAAACCCAGCCACTAAAAGTCCCACACCTCAAAGCTTATGTGACACTTGCTGATGAACTTGACTTGTTTACTTCCAACACGTGCAACCATCAACTGTGCCCGCAGTCCTTCAGCAGGCATTTGAAGTTCCTTGAATTTGTTGGTAGAGCAGCAGCAGTTCAGAACATGAGAACTTTGTACAGGAATCACTGCTTATTATTCCCAGAGCACGGTGTTCCGACAGATGCTTTCACTGTGCTCTCAGGATTGGCATACAGGTAATCTTTGCGATGCTGAAACTCTGGCAGCATCATGTTAGCTCTTTGACAAATATCATTTACTATTTTTGATAGAAAAGATTAGCAAGTAAATATTACAAGGACAAGCAAGACTGCCCAGATACGGATATGCTTCTTAGAAGAGGAGAAAACGTTGAAGTTGCCACTTGAAATGCAAAAGAATTTCTATAAATTTTTAACATATTAACAATTTTGGTTTTAAACTGAAACTACAGAACCTTGAAATCATCCAAGATTTCTGGATAAATTAAGCGTGCACCTTGTGATGGATTCTCATGATTCCAGTGAAATCAACAGGACTATGTTACATACAGAACTACATGCAATAAATACAGGCATAGATAAAAATATTCCCTGAGCCACACAGGACGGAAAATAAAAACAAGTATTGTCATGCAAAAAAAGTCAGAAAAATATACAGGGACCACAACTGCAAAACAAACCACTGGCAGTCACTCCCAACATGCCTCAAACTGACTGTGAAATGAGAGAAATGATGCTTCAAGTGTCTACGGAGTTTTAATGTGGCCTTCATATCTGCCTTCAATATATAAATCTGATCAGCGCAGAAGGCAAGGGTTTTGGTGGTGTCAGTCCTTCTCCAGATCCCTGTGAACTGGACAAACATGACCAGCTACATTTTATCAGTGGAGAAGAACTGAACCGTAAGCACTTCTTGAAATGGCCTGGAACCCAAGTGATGCCTAAAACACCAATCTCACCAGCTCAGCTTGCTGTATCAGTGACACAATAAGTGGTTTGGGGTTGGTTCACTGCCCAGAGCTGTGCTGTGCACAGTAAAGTACATAAGAGCCAGAGGAAAAGAAAAAGAAAACACCAAAAAAATCCAAAACAAACCCAAAATAAAAACCCAGCAAAACAAAACAAAAAAACCCACCACACCTTAGAACTGAAATCTTTGGGTATCTGCAAGAAAACGCAAGAAAGAAGGATGCTGCCAAGAGTCTGTTTATCCTGGTTTCTTTCGCTATTATTATGCTATGAACTGTGTTGAAACACACACAGGGACAATGCTTTGGGGTGACCAGAAGACCTGCAGGAGATACAATACAAAGAGCTCATCACCTTTGGAAGGACACTGGCAGTTGCCAGGAGGCCCGTGAAAGCTCAAAGCCCCTCACTATGCTTCTTCTGTTATCAATAATCGTGCCCTCCAACAAGCAAACAGCTGTAGAACCCCACCCTCCAATGTACAGAGTATTAAAAGGCAGAAAAATACATTGGCTTGTTAGACATTTGGCACCAGTATGAGTTTTCCCTTACAGCTGCAACTCTGACAAGACCCAAAGGCAGAAGCTGCGGCGCAGGGTCGAAGGTACCGCTGATGCTTCCACTAACAGGTGAGTTTCACAGGTAACAGCCAGCAGGGTTTTTAATCCAGCAACAGCAAACGCTTTCTAGGACACAGCTTAAACCTCCTAGGACAGCCGGCTAAATGAGTAAGGCGAGCTCTGTACGTAGTGGGGAAACAACTTGTGTTCCGTGCGAGTTGAGCGCTCACACCAAAGTTACTCCCAGGAGAGAGATGAGATGCAAAGACAACAGCGAGAAGTTCCGCGGGCAGGGGTGCCAGGCAGGGCTATGGCAGCGCTGCTCTAGCAGGTCTGCTGGGATGCACTGAAAAGGGGTTTGATACGTGACACAACGGCTCTAAAAACAGCAAGCACATGCAAAGCAGAAAGCATCTCTCATGTAGTCTTCCCGCCTTATTATAAATTAAGAATTCATTAACAGGACAAGTATCACACAGGCTTATTAATTTACAGATGAGTAGTCTAAGTGGGAGTGAGAAGGCAGGAGGCAAAATGAATAGGTAGAAGAGAAAAACCCATCTGGAAATTTGTCCCCTCGGAGCAAACCAGAATATAATATCTCTTTGTACAGTAACACACAGGCAGTGGGAAGCAAGGTGCACTTCAGTGCATGTTTTACTCTGATCAAAGTAAAAGGATCAAGCTTCCTGGGAGATGACCCTTCTTATTTTCTTCCTCCAGTTTGTCTGCAAGCTAACTACTTCCACCGGAGTCCTAAATCTGCCCTATGCTTTCCTTTATACACAGGAAAATCTATAGTAGTGATGCCGGTTTAGGACTCGTGAATTGAGGTGAGATGTGAGCAGTGCCTTGTCGGTTCTCCTCTTAGGCCTCGCTTCAAGCAGGAGGCTTTTCTTCTAACAGTTTAAGTGCCATTACTTTGAAATCACCCATCTCAGAAAGTGGCTTTGAGCAACACAACCAACTTTGCTTTCAAGCTTTTGATTGCAAAGGCACGTGAGCGGGAATGCTACTGCAGCTAAAGTTTCAGAATTAAACATATATGCAAAGAGGGATGCACAGCACAGATGAATAATATAAGCCTATAAATAAGCAGAAAAATAGACTTAAAATATCCACATAACTATTAATTAGTTATTAATATTAAATCTCTGGTCTATTTCCTGTCAAATTAGCCACCCACTAGCAAAATGTCAATTGCAAAACAAGTGACTATATTTATAGTACAACCTACTTTGGGTTTTGAGAGGCATGTCAGCCACTGCTACATTACAATACCCCTATTGTGTGCCTTCCCAAATTAACACCTCACTTTCACTATAGACAACTGTATGCACAAAAGTCATGTTAGATTTTAATAGTCTTTATTAGAGCATACGAGCTGGTGCAAACATTTTTTCCATAGAGAAGTCTATGTAGAGAGGAAAAAAAAAAAAAGAAAAAGAAAAAAAAAGAAAAAAAAAAAAAGAAAAAAAAAAAAAGAAAGGAAAAAAAAAAAAGAAAAAAGGTAGTGTTATATAATTCATTGGTATAGACAATGGCATGGCCAGATCTTAAAAAGTCCTGTGCAGCAGTGATGCTGGGAGGAGTGAGCATCCAGGAGATGGTAATAGAAAATTCTTGGATCTGACTGTCTGATTTCCCATCCAGAGCCTGGCTTTGATAGCTAGTCCTACAAGTAATGCACCGTGAAATGCCATCCAACATACTGCTCCACCTTTAAAATGCCTTCATACGGAAGAGTTGTCGGCAAAAGAGAAACCACCTCTCTAATCATTTATTTTCTCAATCAGTAGGGGAAGGTGTGTGTACCTGCATAAGGTACCCTGCACAAAAATCACACTGGCTCCAGATCAAGTCCCCCAGAGATCTGTTGGCTCACCAAGAGGGAAGACACGCTTTATATGTGGCCATCTACTGAAACCCAGAGGTTCCTCTATGGCCTCTCTGGCTTCCCTTCTCTCATGGAAAAACCAAGCTGAGTATAATCAGCACGGGACGCCTCTTCTCTGCAGCTTTTGCAAATGATGTAAGTCAGGACTTTTCCAGCAAAACTAGACCACGTCAGGGATTTCAGAGGAGGCCAAAAGTCAACACAGCGAGTTAGGTTTTTCAGGAACATGGCCTACTCCACTGAGTCTTCTTCTGGTTTGTGTTTTGCTTTGAAAACAGTTCTCCTCCCTTTCTCTCTCCAGCTGCCTGACATTGTCTGCAGAAAAAGCAGGAAAAAAACCAACAACAACAACAAAAAAAGAGCATCCTGCAGAGGTTCACTGAAGATGGAGAGCTGGCAGGAGAAACCCTGGCAATACACACTAAACTGCCTCAAGCCTTCTGCTGAGAGAGGAGGGGACTCACTGTTTCGGCTGTGCCTGCCATAGAGAGGAAACTGAAATAGAGAAAATATTACACAGAAACAGTTCTCTAAACAAACTGAAGACTAAGGAACACCATCTTGTCAACAGGAGATGACCTGTGCTCACATTTTGGTGGATTCTGGTCTATTTTATGGTTTTATAGCAGATTAATTTGGAATACTCAGAAATGTCTACAAGGTAAGACCTGAAGACACCCACAGTAACCATTGCTGCTCATCTTTCCTCTTGGTATAAAAATCACACTGCTTTCCATCAGCTTGCAGGAGCACACTCCTCCCAGTAAGTAAAATAAAAAAATCATCCTCCTCCTAGTTTGAAGTTTTGCAAATGAACCAGGGCCCCTGTGCCAGCTGTTTAATTCCTGACGTATTTCTGCATGCGAAAGTGTTAGTGCAAAGAAACCAACTGTAGCTGCTACTAATGTTGCGTGGTGCTGATTCACCTTCAAGTCCATGGGGAGCAAAGAGAATCCTGTTTTCCTAAGACCATAGTTTGCTGTCTGCGAAGAGGATTGTCTGTGTTTTTCCTTTACCCAAATTTTCCTTTTATCTTACAGCTTACTTTAGCACTACAACTATTCAAAATTAGAGGAGTCAAAAATCGAGAAAAGGAAACAAGAGCTGCAGGAAGAAACAAAATACAAAGCCAGCTGGGATCCAAAGCCACTTTCATTATATGTGATATTTTTATACCTATTGTACATTTTATTCCTTCTAACGGTCACGCAAGTAAGCAAAAAAAAGCTGCGAGCTACTTTACAGGGAGATAAGAAAGAAAGGATGAATGCAGCCCCATCCATCCCTTGCTGGGCTTTTCCTTTATATAGGGTTTAAATATTTCAGCATAAGGAGATCATTTAAACATTTTCAGGATTAGCGTGGGCTTGACCAGCTAAGTGAAAGTCTCCACTATCAGCAAATTTCATTCAAGCAATGGCTGTGGGGATCCACATGTCTTACAGCCATGAATAAAAACTGGAGACCAGCTATCGATAAGCAAATTTGCCTCCGTAGCTGCAACACTGCAATCCATCTCACACCGCCTGCTTTATATCAAACCAGGGTGAAGTCAAGACCTGGCTTGCATCTTTTGATTTTACTCCTATTTCAAATCAGTTTACTGCAACAGCTTATCTTGAAACATAAAAACACTATCAGCAGAAGGAAAAGATTATTTTCATTTTGAAATTATTTTTTAGCTACCCTTAGCCTAGGCAAAGCTGGCATTACAGAAGGAAGGATATTTAATGTGATTTTTATGGTTTAATTAATCTTAAAAGAAATAGGATAGAATTTAGAGGCTTGGGTATGTTAGGGAGATGAAGACAAGTGGTTTTCTGGGAAGTCCTGGCTCATACAGACCACTCAAAAAAACTTCCTAAAACCACAGAAGAAGAAGGAGCCAGTAACACTTCAACCCTACTGCTGATAGATGAATACCAGTTTCTAAGTACCATGTCTTCAGGCAATTACTGCATATCCCACGGGTTTGCTGCCACTGCTGAGGGCTGCTCTCCACCAGACAAAGCACAGACTTCATGGCAAATCTAGGTGCACCTCCTGGTAAGAGCATTCCCCTCCAAGATTCCAGAGAAGCTGCCTTTCCACTGACTTTAACCAAATTAATTCAGCGAATGCATTAACTGAACTGAAATTATTGTAACCGAGTATTACATTTAAATAACATTAAATAACCACAGGAACAATAAATCCTTTGCCATCATATCCTTCACCTGAACTGCAGTTAAGAAGGGAGCCAAACCCAATGACCTGTGCAGCACAAGCAGAAAAGCAGACAGGGATATTCACTTACACAACCTCTGTGGATAAAGATGAGGGCACACGCGTGACTCAAGCTGTGGAAGGCAGTCAGAGGCAGAAGAATGAGGCAGCATGGTCAAGTGATCAAGGACTTCCAATTCAGCTCCTTAATCTGCCAGACTGTTACAAATGTTATTCAAAATGCATCCAAAATGCTATTTTCTGCCTTAGGTGAAGCAAACTTGTCTGACTCTACAGAATAGCAACACTCATAAGGGTTGCTACTACTCACTGTAGTTATGTCACAACATCTATTATTGGGACAAAAAAACCAACAACAACAACAACAAAAACAACAACAAAAATTAGCTCGTTTTGTCAAGAAGAAAACAGACCACTTGCAAGTAATTAGGTCTAGAAAGCCCTAAACCCCTTTATTGTAGTTTACATTTATACATACATACTATACTTTTATAAGTGCTAGAAAAAGATAATAGCAAATCCATTTTTGTTGACTTTTATATTGACGGGCAAGCTATTTATGAGCTAACTACACCTGACAATGCAATTAAAATCCGACCCAGTTTCTAGATGCAAACAAGCTGCGTTTTTCACTGCCCAGCCACACGTAACCAAGTTCATCCCTATTTACTCTGCCCCTCAATTCCGTTTGTAACACCGAAACGTGAGGGAAAAAAAAAACCCCAAGGCTACTACAAATCAGTGCCTGGGAGGAAAATGAGCATGCAGGGGAGTTGGTGGCAACCCATGGCAGTGTGCTTCAGTAACTTGGAGAGAAAGAGAAACCAAATGAGTCTGCGTGCTGGGTTTATATCACTTCTCTGCACTGCAAAACAGACAGCAAGTGAGTTACGAGGCTGCAAGGCCAGGATTATATAAAACAAAAAAAAAAACCCCTCTGAGTCATAACCTTTACTATCCAAGTATAAATAACAGTTGATACGAATTGTTGATACAAACCCTTGTAAAAACTCTGAAGTGGCTGTACACGCTTGGATAAAACAGAGCTGTAGAAAAAGGTCTACAAAACACACACAATTAAAAAACCCACCACATGCAACAGATCACAGGGATTTTGCTTATTTCACTTCTCACAGACTGTTAAGGGTTGGAAGGGACCTGGAAAGATCATCTAGTCCAACCCCCCTGCCAGAGCAGGTCACATAAGAACGCATCCAGGGGGGTTTCAGGCACCTCTCTTCTTGCTCAAAGACCCTTCAAAACAATTACAACCAGACATTATGAACATTATTATTACTGTTATTTATCTGAGTAACAGCAGCATCCAAAGGACACTCTTTCAAGATAGGGGCCCCACTGCAGTAGTGTTGCATAAAACATGTTAAGATTTCATTCCCCTGCTGACAAGATTGTAATCTAACCAGACCAGGCCCATAAACAACAGAAAAGTAACAACACAGAAGTCAGCAACAAAATCTCCTGTGCAGGACTTTTCTTTTAATACATTTTCCTTATTCCATCTGCTATTCTTTCTTACCAAAGTCCTCCAGACAGCCTGCACCACTGCTGCTGCTGACTCTGTCCTCCTAGCATAGCCCATTAGGAGAGAGAAATAAATAAATAAATAACGTCATCTTCTGGGGGAGGCAAAACACGCTGAACAAAGATAATGAAAGTGCCAAGATGTAACATAGCTTTTCTAGTCATTCCTGAAAGTGCTAGCTGTTTCTGAGTTAAGACAAATACAACATTGACCATTACCATCTTTATCTAAATCCAGTAACAATTTTTCTGGTCAGTGGAATGAAATATTTGTCGTATTGAATGAGGATTAAATGCTAGTCCTTGGTTTATGTGCAAAATAACATATATATATAAAAATATAAATATATATATAAAAGAGCTATTTAACAAGTCTATTCTGTGTTTGGAAAAACCAATCTATATACAGTAGTGAGCGAATGTGACTTCTCTTGTTTTCTAACCATAAAACAAAGAGCCTCCTACAGATAGGGCCTTGCTCAGCCCCAGGGAACACAGCAGAAATAGGGGCATGGAGCTAGATTAGAGCCCAAAGAGCACGGGAGTGTTTTGAGGGAACAGCCTGAGAGAGGAAAGGAAAAAGCATGATGGGAACAGGCCCTTTTTCTGTTCTTGGCTCTGGCTGTTGGGCTGAGCTAGGGAATGCTGTATTAAACAGCTGAAGCTCTAGGAATTTGCAGCCATTATCCTAGTGTGAGGCAAAAAGTTACACATCCACTCCTGCCTGTCTAGGATTCTTTCTTCATTCAGGAAATATTTAGTAGATTTAAGATTCCCAAAACAAATTCTTTTTCTAGGTGTTACTAAACCAAATCCACATAGCCTGCCTAGCTTTGGTTGGAAGTGATAAATAGATGCATTTCTTACAGAAAAGTCCACGCTTTACCCACCATAAAGTCGCTTCTCTCATTGCTACTTAGTACAAAAGAAAGGAAGCAAAAAACCTTCTTCAAAATCCTTCGGTTTGAAGGAATTCTTGGCATGTATCTGTTAGTACAGAAACAATTGTCCTCCTCCCCCTTTCAGTACATTCCTGCTTTTCGGCAGCATTGCTCTTTTCATGTAACCAGAGATGTCTATCATGAAATTAGGCTAGGCATACACAGCAAGTCAAGGAACACTTTAGCTTTTGACAAATCCACTACACTTAAGCAATATAGGAGTTTCCCCCACTCGATTCTTCAACTAAGCTTCCTAATTATAGCAGTCTTATCACAGGATTTCAACACATGATAGCAGAGGTGCTGCACTGCACACTGAATTTGAAGTCGAGATGGCCAGGAAACTGCTGTTAAACACACTACAGGCACACGGGTGGTAGCAGCAAACTGTTGTTTCCCAGCCCTGACACAGCGTGCAGCAAGCTGCTTGTGTAAGTAGCTACAACGCTGTCTTCCGAATTGGCCCAAGTGATACTGAGCTCCCACAAACCATCCAAGGAAGGGCTACGAACACCTCTCGCCAGGCAGTCGTGGTTCACCCCCTTCTATTCCCAAACAGGCCCACTGGACCTCCAGGCAATTTTTGTGAGTGTAGCCAGAAGAGAGACGTGAAGATACGATGCTAGATTTATTTTGTTTTTACTATATGTAACTCCTCTGACAGGCATTCATTTTCCAATGTAAGATTCCCAGGGATGCAGCCCTGTTCAAAACACAAATGACACGATGCCAGGGCAATAGAATAAGGAAGCAAGTGTGTTTTTCTCTGCCCCGAATCTCTTCCTGGGATCTCCAGGCTCCTTCCCCTAGCCAGAGCACCGTGCCTACAAACCACTGTGGATTTGCCATCGGTTGAGTCGTAAGCCACAAAAATATGTGGAACAATTAACTTTGCTTAAGCTGTAACACTTTTTCTTCAAAAGCAAGCACTGGGGTTCCTAACTTATGAGTCTTGCATAGCTGAGATCTTTCTCAGTAGATGTCACCTACTGCAGCTGTAGCTTGGCACTTCTAGTAACACACTGCTCAAGCTTTGTCTTTGCTGATGTTTCTCCACTCACGCATTGTGCAAAAAGTCCCAGATCAGTCTTGGGATAACAACAGATCCTTAGGAACTCAAAACCAAGTATTTTTTTTCCATAGGTTTGCTATGTATAGATGCCATGAGTTCTCTTTGGAAGGCTTTAGAATTTACATACGTAACACTCCTTTTCAAAGCATAAATTTAAATATGTTTACATAACAGATTAAACCGTTTCCTAAATCAGATAAAAACTGAGTCCAAGACCTATTACATGCTTCTGAATTTGATGAGCTATAAGAATGTTCATATTCATGATATTGTTTTCTCCCACGCAACAGTTCCTGTCCCATGTCCCTAATAGAAGGACGTGATTTACTTCCATACATGTCAAACTTCCTAATCTGGCAAACCAGAACACAGCTGAAAGACGGCTGATATGCTCTCCAGGTTACACAAAATTAAGCTTTCTTTTCTTACAAAGACAAAAATCCGTTATTCCACAAACAAACTGTTCTTGTTAGGAAGACCACAGAGCTTCCCCCTTGAGCCCAGTCTGTATTAACAAGTGTCCTTTTTAAACCTAGCGAGGCTGTTTTGCCTCGCATTACATTATGAAAAGATTATCCCCAAATCTTACTTCCCTGGTGGCTGAGAGCTGTTTTCTAATTTCCAGTCTGAATATACTTCTTGCCAAGATACACACATTTCTTCTCGTCCCAGTGCTGTCTTCAAACTAACACAGAAAATAGTTATACTCACTCAAATCTTTATAAACCCCTCATGTATTTAGAGAAAGCAATTATATCCTCTCTCAGACTTCACGTTACTGGCATAAGCCAACCAACCGTGCACGGTCCTCTTGCAAGACAGACTCAGCTCTTTCTTGGCCATTTCCATAGTCCTCTTCTGCACCTGCTCCACTTTACACTCATCTTTCTTGAACGTGGTCTACCAGAGTAGTTCAGTGTTACACACAGGGATAGAGCGGTGCTGCCTTACACACGAGAAGCATCATCACTTTCCTGTGCCTCCTCCAAGTACCTCTTCACCTCACAGATTTTATGACTACATTTTTCAGATCGGCAGGGTACTAGTGAAAAGACATCCTTCAATTCTCCTGGTTAATTTACTCAAGTCTTTCTGTTCATCCATCATTTTCAAGAGATGAGCACCCGTTTTAGGGCAAAATTCCCATCCATCCAGAAGTGCACAACCATGCATCTTGTGCTAGGAAATTTCAGTGCACTTTCTTCCACTCAAATCCTAAAGGTCATCCAGCTCCTTCTGTAGGATACTCTGTTCCTTATCTATACTGACAACACCTTCCAGCTTTGCATCAATGGCAAATTTTACTGCACGCTCCTACTTTTGGTGCCAAGTTCATTTATTGGAAGACAAAAATCAGTATTTATTTAGTTTGCATTAGGAGAAAAGGGAAATTGAGTCGAAATATATGGACTGCCCTAAAGGTAACCACAGCATTTGTGTATAATAAACAAAAAGAGAGGCAATGCTTGTTCCTGTAGGGTATGAGGATGTAGATATGCTGAGAAACTTCAGTCGAAGAGGACTGAACAGTGGAACGGAACTGGATGGGTCAAAAAAAGCGACTTGGTTCCATCCCAGCCTCGATGCCACAGCTGCCAGCTTGAGCCAAAAACTAGGACATGAAAGTGTGCCTGCTGACTGTGGTGGACTTTCAACCAGGAACCCAGTAAGCTGCTGCAGCATAGGAAATAACCTAGTAACAACCAAAATTGAACAACTCAGCACAAAAGAATTTTTTGTAAAAGAACTAGGAATTAGGTTAGTGCAAAGGTACATCAACAATCTGCTCTAAGCACCGGCCGCGTTCACAAACTCATGAGCATACTGGTTACTTGCTTATCATAAAAAGGAGGACATCTGTAAGAGAAAAAGCAGTAATGATCTTGCCTGGAGAGCAGCACATCAGCTCAGGTGTGCCAACGGCAGGAAATAGTAACTTCTATTGTGTCTTCTAATCTCTAATGCTGGGTCCATTTGCCATTTATGTAATTAAGCCAGCTTCTCACAGTGTTTCTCTGAGTTCAAGTACCCTTACCTCCTACTCTACAGGTTACTTCCCATTTCCCAGATGGTCAGTCTCCAGAAAACATCTTCTGGACCTCAGCCCCTTCTTGGCTAAACCCATTCTGATGGCTCATTAGCAGAATAATTTATCAAGTGCTGCAAGACTAGCTGTTACAAATTTGTCTTCTATGTAAATCAGGTTCCACGCAACTAGGATGGAATTCCAGCCTTTTCAAATTCATTTTAATGTGAAATGCTGACATGAAGTCTTAAGTTCATTTGATTATTTTTTCTGTTTATGTTATTAGTAATCAGTTTTTCTGGCACTCCCTTGCTGTTCCAGTTCAATCACTCAGTTGAATTACTTGAACTTCTGCTGAACTGCACCAAAAAAAGGAAAATTAACTAATGCCTCATTTGGTCTTATGACCATAAAACTTGTGTTTTCATTCCCTCTTTAACCTTTGACCATCTATTTCTCTCCTTAATTTGTGTGTTATGTACCTGATAGTTTTAAATTTGTTTCTTTTATTCATGAAAAAAGAATCTGCGCTGATGGTTCATCTTCCCTCTATTAATTTTTACCACGGCCGAATTTATTCAAGATTATCATTAATAAGCACACATTTAAAATCACTTCTTAATAGTTCATTATACATGCATGTTGTTTGACTTACTCCATTCTCTTTACCAGAAGTGCATGGTTGTTTTCACAAAAAAAGTGTTGACTACGCTAAGAGAGAAAACAAGCTTACAAAAGAGTGAAATAGCTGATTCTGTAAAAGCTCATTTGCTAGTTTATGACTTTAATAAAGTCCTCCACTTTTCATATTGTTGTAATGGAATTTAACGTTTTATGCTATTGGGGTTTTTGTTGTTTGGTGTTTTGTTGGGGTTTTTTTTTAAACACCTGAGCACATGATGACACATTTTTAAAATACACATAAGCCATAATAAAATACGGTCCAACTACGGCCAAAAGAAATTAAATGAAAGAGGAAGATTTCATTAACATAATTAATGAGGACAAATATTCCAACTATGGCTCACATTTGACATCCACAGCGTCCATCTGTGCCAAGATGAAACTCATGGATGTCAATCCTACATACATACGCTCGGTGTCAACCCCAGCAGGATTCAGGTCCCTTGTCTTGAATAGTTGTTTTATATTTGTTCATCAAACCCCAGTAAGAGCCTCACACATCACCTTCATTTAGTAACACAGGTGCACTAACCCAGTGACTATGATCTTTATTTTTATTCACACGGTGAGCTATAGACTTGGTACATAAGTACAGGCTTCTAGATCTGTCGCCCATGTTGACGGCCACCCAGACGCAGGGTTCCTGGTGTTTGGTGGCCACCAGGTCTCAGTTTCTCCTGAGTAAGTAAGAGTTGATGCATTCAGTATCATTACCCCCACCCTACAG
Organism: Actenoides lindsayi; assembly: GCA_025331215.1. NCBI lineage: Eukaryota > Metazoa > Chordata > Aves > Coraciiformes > Alcedinidae > Actenoides > Actenoides lindsayi. The sequence goes on from WTSP01025917.1 coordinate 21,638, forward strand.
ACTTCCCGTTTTGCTGCAGCAATATTCATTATCTCCCAGCCTCAACACCACTGAAACTAAGGACAACTTTTACTCCTGTTGACTTGAACCGGCATCAACTTTCTGTTGATAAGAAAGAAACCAGGATCAAGAGCAGATAATACAAGTGACACATTCATATGGACTTCTGTGAAATAAGTCCTGCCTTTCTCCAGATGGTAACACTCACATGCTCAGACACAAAAGATCCTGTCCTTGGGTTCTCTCTCCAACATCCTACTTCAGACACCTGAGATCCATTTTACTTTTTTTTTTTTTAATATGCAACAAATTTAGTCACTGTCAAGAACATTTAACACTGTATTTCTAATTCTTTCATATAAAAGAGCAGGAAAAGGGTCATTTCAGGTTATGTGACTTCACCACGGGCATATGGCAGTGAACCCACAGCAGAAACATAAAATCCCCCTCTCCTCTAAAGCAGATGGCATGCTGATCAAGGAAGATAAAATCTAATGCTAGCTGCACTACTACTGCTGCTATTAACTACTGAATCAAAACCAGTATAAAGTAGTAAACACGGAAAAATAAACCAAGCAGGGGAGGTGAAGGTGGAGGAAGACAACAAGGAAAAAAAACACAGAGTAAAAGAGTCACGTAAGACAACCTATTGCAGTAGAAACAGCCTCTTTTCAGCTACATTTAGGATTTAAAAGCTAGGAATGGCAGTGGGAAAGGAACGGCAATGGCCCTCATCCTGTTTTAGAGGACGTGCCCCTAGTTTGAGATACTGGCCCAGTTCCCTTTGCTGCTGTGATTGCACTGCACTGGGCACCTGCCAGGGGCTAAACATCCTGGCTGCTTAGATAGTTATGTATTTATGATTCTGCCGAGAATTCTTAGTCAAAGCTCATTTCTCTGCTGTAAAATGAGTAAGGAATCAGGAGAGAAAGTTCTCTGAAAAATGCCACTTTGAAATAGAGCCACCACTTCCTAAAATTGGTAAGGCCACTAGTTTCCCTTTCAGGTGATAGACTCAGTAATGAATTCTAGCGGCAGGAAAAGGAGGCAAGGGGTGTTTTCCCCCCTGAATCAGAGCAGGACCTGACTAGTGTGTATAACTTGCTTTCTGTAAAAATAATAGAAAATTAAAAAAAATAAACCTTTTAAAAATGGCTCAAAATGCAGTAGTACATCAAATTTTTAATGCTCAGGACAGTATGCACCCTACTACACCACACAAGTTTTCTTCTGTATCTTATCATTAACACTTTTTCTTCACTACATATGCCACTAGGCCAGGTAATTCATGCTGATCCAATAAATAAAACTTATGGATCAACACTCTGAAATCTAATTGTTCAGCTGTAACCGATTATCAGACAAAATATATTGCACTTAACCTTCCTTCACTGATAACAGTATCCATTGATTTTTAGATCAGAATAGTCCAAAATATCATGTTCAGACTATTTCAGAATCTGCTAGAAATACATTTATTTTTTTGCTTTTAAAGCTGTACTCCATAAACTCTACAACTAAGAGCCTCAACAATAAATTTCATGCAGACTTTTAGGCCCTACCATTGAAAGTGCTTTCAAGCTTGGTTAGCTTTATGCATGCAAGTAGTCCTTATTTATACCTCAAACAGAACTATTCCTACATTTGAAACTACACGTATGTACATGCAGATGTATTTGAAAAACAAGGGTCTTGCAGGGTTATTTATTCAGAAGCAACTATTCACATCTCTCGTGGCCAGCATCTCAAGTACTGTCAAGTTTCATAAACTCTTGAAATCAGAAGTCCCTGTCCTCAGCATAATGAAATCTAAGCTGCAGCTTTACCACCTTTCAAGGTCTGCCTATCTGCAGATATTCTTTCTTACATATAGCTGTGAGATGACATTCAGCTCTCGTTAAAAAAAAAGCCAGTTTTGCAATTCCAGTACAAACTCTGGAGCAAGTGACACGGACCTCCTGCTGTCCTTGGTGGGTGCCAGTAGACACAGGGCTTCCGCACCAAACCCAAGTCCTCCAGTTCTGGGTGCAGGCTCCTGCCCTCTTCCTTGATTGTCCTCTTTTGCATTTTAACATAATGGACTGGCAGAAGATTAACCTGGCAGACAGATCAGCATTTAGATGGCTTTAACTGTTGTGGAACCACAGGCTAACAATTATATTCATTTACTCTTTCAGCTGTCTTCTAAGGAGTGGTAGGGTCACAGGATGACACTACAGAAGGCACCACAAAGGAGTTCAAAGAAAAAGTCTTGCTGCAATCTTGGGAAAGTTTTTGCAGACATCTTCTAATCCCTTCACAGAATGCCTTTTTATTTGAAGTGACTTATTCACCCTCCCCAGCTCCTCCAACCATTCCTGCTGCTTCTGGGCTAAATCTGCTAAGTAGACAATCATGTTGAAATGTTGCACCCATGGAATTTTCTGGCCCAAGAGAATTAGTGCCTGCAGAATTTTTCTCCTCTAACAGGTCTCTTACATGTTAGAACACTGACATAACACATAATTTGTGTGTTACACCTCCAAAGCACAGTATGATACAGTCACCTAAAATTAGACAGCATTGAGAAGAATAGATCTAGAACACTTACTTGGTATTTCCCTCAAGAGACTATAAGGACGTGACTTCGCTGTTGATGACCTTGCTTTCCTGGGGACTAAGTCACTTGGTGCTCACTGCCTATACTCAGACTTTGCCTGTGCCAGTTTGTAATAAACAGTAACATCCTCTATTCTCTTCTGCAGGAGACCTTTTGATCTTTATCACAATAACCATGCAGTAAGAGAGGGGCCCAACAACAGCCAGTTTTCGGGATGCCTCTCAGAAGGCCACCACGTTACCTTCCTTGCTTGATTCTTCCATGGCCCTTTTTTGTTACACCCTGTGAAATTAAACCCATCAGAGTGAGCTGTTGTAGGATAGTCACAAACGGATACTTCCCAGCAATCTCTAAGTTCCTGGGTTTTGCACACTCCTTTTTATATAGCTAGATATACATATATATGTAGGTAGATATACACACAAACAAGTACACCCGTATGTAGCCACGCATATATATGCACACACACACACACAGGCCTGTTTCAATGGCTTGTAGAAGACAAAGGCAAACTGGTTTGATTCTAAAACTTGCAAGGGAAGCCTTGCAAGGTACAATGGAAAAATCTCTCTCGGGTAAGCCACCTGTTCCATCACGTTACAAAAAATACAATTTGATAAAACCTTTGTGGAAAACCTGACGTGATCTTTTGCTTAGGCCCAAGGCCCAGGACTTTCCATTTTTATCTCCAACACTTTCATTAATCCTTGTGATCATGGATTAAGCATCCACTTATGACCCTCTACGTGAACCTTCAAAAATCCTGGAAAAAACAGCATTATACAATCATTCTTCTCCACTTCACAGGCCCTTTCTGTTAAGCCTTTGCATCTTTCCTTTGGGACTCTGCGGAACTTTACAGTTGACTGGAAGAATAGGAAGGAGAACTTATACCAACTGAACACAGCCATACTCCCCTCTAGCAGGCTATATCACAGTATAATTTATTTATTGTTTAAATTGCAACCATTACAGTATGTTTTTAAGGAGTAACTAATATTTTACTCTACTACGTTCTCAGTTAACGTATCACATGATGCAAAAAATAAGCATCTTTTAATTAGCTTTAAAATAGAAAAGAAGAACAAAAGAGGATGCGTAACTTCCGTGTTTTACCTTTTTTTTCCAGCACTAAGAAATGGAACTGACAATCATGATCACAAAGCTCATGAAAAATGCTGCTATCATTTCCTCAAGGGAATCAGAAATGAATTTCTGATTCAAACGTAGGTATTGAACATAGGTAGCCAAGTTAAACCAAGTTTGGGAGAAGAATACAAATTGCTTTTTTCAGGTCAGCCTCTGGCCTATGCTTTATCTACAAACATCAGAGAGAAAAACAACGTAATAAAAACCCATGAAAGCCTTTTTTGCTATAAACCAGATTAAGTTATGATTACTTTGGGGATGATGAAGAATGTGTCTAGCTTGTCTCTTAAATCTACATTCAAACTGTTTCAAAGTTAATTAAGAGATGAGTAACTGTTTAGAAATCTCTAGAATAATAAAAGATGACAACTTATAGCACAAAAGCAGCCCTTAAAGAAAAGAGCGGGGAGTATTTCACTTCGCTTCAAGTAACAGTTGAGTATGTTTTATGATCACCGTAACAACCAGCATGCCCTTGAGACTGTGCAATTCTGAATTTCTAATATAATTTGTAGGGGAAAAATTAGGACAAAATGCACAAACATTTCAAGTACATTCTCTCAGCGTTTTAAAATTTTATGAAGTATAAGGACTAGGTTAATATGGAATGAGTCATGTTTTTAAGAGCAGCAGTAACACAGACCTGTATTTTAAATCATAACAAACTATATCCAACTGATACAAAATAAAAAGAAATCAGCATAGCTTTTTGTTGGAAAAAGATCAACAACAACAATGAAAATCTAGCAATAATAGGAAAGTCTGAAAGTACTGCTTGTTTCACTTTTGGGAAGTTAAATAAAACACCAGGCTAAGTGACCAGGTAAAAACGATGCCTTCTCACTCAACAAATCCATTCCCACCAGATGAAATTCATCCCAAATCAATATGCACTTTACACAGATCAGCTCTGACCCTAAACATCAGGCTATGAAGTGACAGATACACTTGGTGCAGATCTTCTGATTTCAGAGTTATACATGCTTTACTTAGAGCCAGATATATGCTGCGACACTTCTCACTCCACAATACCTTCAAGAGTCGAATAGAATTACTTCCTACATTCCCAAGTAAGGCAGTTACAACCAAGCAAATGCTCTTGGAGTGTTATTTTGCTCACGGGGCAAAGACAGGGGAGTTGCAAAGGTGCAAGTGACACTGTAATTTATTTACATATTCTTTAGATCCACGCCCACACGCAAACAAAAGGAACCCGGCTCAGCTCTCAGATCCCAAACTCAGTTTTCAAAGGTGGTGGTTAAAAATACTATGCCTTTAACTTCAGTACTGAGCACAGCGATCTACAGATGCTTAAAACACAAAACTCAGGCTGGCACTTTATGCCTTTATTTTTTTTAAGGCTAACGCTGCAATTAACATTCTTGTACACCTCAACTGTGACGAGATACCAAAACTGCTAACAAAAGATTACTGGATCAAAACCGAAGCAGCAAGTTCCAGTCCTTCTCTTCAGACCTCATCTCTGCTTTCCATCTGCGCAACTCTCAGGAAGCATAAATAAACCATGAAGACAGGCTGCAAATACAAACTTCCACCAGTCTATAACACTGAGTCATATTCAAAAGACAGAAGAAGAAGATCGCATCAACCCAGCTCCTTCCTACAGGAGCTCAGATTTGAGCTTCACTAGTCTCACGCTGCCAAATGTGCTGAAGCAGAATGCCCCTGGCAGTGGGCAGGTTTGTTACAGGGGGAGCTGTTAGAAGTGAAACAACCTGCAGAGAGCACCCAAGCGGGGGCAACAGAGCACTGTGCTGGGCTACTGCTCGCCCAGCACCGCTTCTGGCCGAAAGAGGAAGCAAAACCGGCTACGAACAGGATGAGCCGCGCTACTGTCGAGTCACACTTCTCGCTTCAGAAGCAACACGCTGCCCTACTTTCCACAGGAGAAAATCCAAATAACACTTTTAATGTTTTTATCAAACCTACCCTAGCTGTTTTGTAAAACGTTTCGGTAAAAAGCAGTCGCTCTGGAAGCGCTGTCGGCGAGGCAGGGCTGCTTCACAGGCTGGCTGCAGGAAGGAACCGCCCCACCTGCAGTCACTTCAGAAGGTACTTACCATTGGCAGTGCATTGATATGCGCAAGTTTTCCTTTCAGGTGCCTCTTGCCACAGAAGGGTGATGCTGAGAAGGAAACAAGGAGACAAAATAGGAAACGTTAATACTTATTATTTTGAAAACGGCGGTGTGAACAGAACAAAAAGTTCTCGAGTCCGGGCCTTCAAGGCTCCTGCGGCCTACTCTGTTCCAGCAGCTGCGTGATCGGCCCTGAATTTGTGCACAGCCCAGAGCAGCACAGCTGGGGTTTTGCATATATCCTGTTGCTACCCACATCACACAAACTGCTCCTTTGGGGAGCCCAAAACACAAGCCTTTGAACAAATAAGCCTGTTGAATGAATACTTCTACCATCAGACCCCTAGACTGTTGCACCCATTCAGCAGGAGCACACACAGATCAACCTCTGGATAAAAATCCTGGTGCCTGGCTTTTGCCTTAGCCCTCCGGAAAACACTTCAGGAAGTCAACTGGGCAAAGTAGGCAGCTTACAGAACCTTCTGTCCATGCCAAATGTCTTCTGGAAATAAACCTCTGCTACTGACTTCTAAACACCCTGAAAAGCCCCAAACAGAACCCAACATTCCAGTGGTTTGACTTCCAAAATGGTTACATCCACTATGAAGCAGTAAAGAAAGAAAAAACCAACCGAACACACAAAACAAAACCAAGAACAACAGGAAAAAAAAAGAAACAACCAACCAAAACAACAACAACAACCCAAAAAAACCAACCGACCCATCTTCCAAATCTTTCTCGTCTTCCAAAACCAAATAAAAATGTAATTCAAGAAAAATCCATGCTCTCCTGCATTTTAGTAATTTTCTGTACATATCAATAACAACTTTATGCATCTAACAATAAAATAGTGAAGTATAAGCAAACACATTTTGATGTCCAGACGTGTTAACCCCATCCACTCCAACACCTATTTTTATTCAGTAACGATGAACCGTTTTTATTCAGACCAGTGTTTCTGAGTTGTTGGTCTTCATACAAATATTTGCCAGACTACTTTTCTTTAGAAGATCATCTAATCACTCCCTCAAAGAGCATGAAGGGGGACAGGTGGACATGGTTGACTAATAAAAGTATCAGACGACTGTTTTTAGGTTAAACTATTTACAAAGCACCTGCAAACTGTGTTCAAAACCTTTTCCTGTAAGGAAAGAAAAAACACATAAGGTTTTCAGGGCTCACGATCAACACAAAGTTCTTGCATGCAATTTTCAAGCTCAAGCAGTAGGAAATGGTTTTACTATAAAGCCATTTTGGGATGCGGTCAAAATAAAATAATAATTGCTGCAGCAGCCAGGCTTGTTTTACTCCAAGAAGATCCCACCACGCCACGAAGGCAGGCAGAAATGTACCCTTCACAGTGCAAGCGAGAGGCGATGCAGAGGATGCTGAAGAACTCAGGAATGCTGGGAATTGAAATCATTTGCAAACATCCTCTTGTTCCCTCGCTCAGTTGTACTCTACCAAAGAAATTATGTAAATAGCAGAGGAAAACTCCACTTCTCAGGTCGCGTGGTTTCCTATGCGGAGCCAGAGCTGCAGAGCAGCTGAGAAGAGAAAGCTTTATCACCTCGCTCAACAGACCCTAAACCCAACAAAACACGGAGCAAACAATATCCTTTTGAGAACAGCCTAAACCATTATAAAAGCCGTGCGCAGAGGAGGGCTCTCCTACCCCATTCCAAGCGTGACGCTTGGCTTGGGTTATTTCATTTGGGAAGGAACATGGCAAACATAAATAAAAGGATGATTGCACAAACATAAACCATTTTCTTCCACGAAAAAAAGGCTTTCTTCAGCATACACTGCCCGAACTGTCCCCTTCCAACACCTCTTTGCCCTTGTGCAATCTTCTGAGTGCAGCACTTATCGTCAAAGCCAGAGAGGGAAACCTTTCCATCTGATCCATGGAAGAGGCTTCTTGTCCTTCGCTTTATATCTGAACAGGGCAGTGACACGGAAAAAAGCTGGAATCAAAGACTCAAGAGAGCAGAGAATGAGAAAAGAAAGGGTTCACTGACTCTGCTTCATTCCTCACTCATGTTAATTGGTTGTAGGCTCCAGTTTTAAATAAGGGCGCTTGAAATGACACGTAAACATTTAGAACACTCTGATGTCCTTCTTCAGAATCAAGTACTGAGGACAAATGCCTCATCAGCAGCTTTTTTCTTTCCAAATTTATCCTATTGAACTTTGTCATTTTGGCATATACCCTGAAACAATGCAATTGACAGCTATAACTTATTGATTTTAGACCTGTTACGGCGACTGAAACAGGTGACCAGGTGTAGTAAGTAGCTACACTGTGTGACACTTAAAAATAACCCACCAGATGCCCTTGAAGTTGATAAAGCACCTGGGGGATGCACAGTAGCTTGTGAGTTTGGATCCTTCATCTCCAAGTGGGGCTGAAGGGTTGACCACTAGTGACTAATGGCTTCAGCATCAACTGAGGCTCCTCTCAAAAAGAAGTATGATTTTGCTGCACGTACAGTGACCTGCTCTCAACCAGCACTCACCAGCTTTGACCACACCAGGCTTTCTTGCACAAGAATGACAAACCTGATGCCTGTGTTCCCCAGGACACCGCATCCAAGCACTCAGTACAACACCACCATCATCTCCTTGGGAAGGTGATCCCTCCGTGGTGCACGCAGCAGCAGCAGCACCTGAAGGCAGCAACTCTCGAGACCTGCCTGCACACAGAGGTGGAAAAGGGTCCAGGCAAACAGGTTGCATGAGACAGGCAGTTCCCATCTGCGGGGCCAAAAGTAACACACCAAACCAGCTACCAAAAAAAAAGCAAATACCACCCCGTGCTGGTACCACAGACTGGGCTGCTGTTACTGACTGAGCACTAACCATGTGGTGCAACGACAAAGCCATGGATAAAACCAACAGTGGCACTGCACAGTGACAAATCAGCTTAGAAGCACGTAGTGCAGATGTACACTAACGTTATTCCCTACCTGTTTCCAAACAGCATCAGTTCAAAACATGGATTTCTTTAGAAGCTATGATGAAAATGTTCGACCATGTTCTTCTAGAAATGCCATCATTTCTGCTCTTTTCTCCTACCCACCCATTACACGAGGAATTGCACTGGGTTCAGGCTACGGCTAAAACAATGTTTTCTGCATGAGCTTTGAATCGCTTCTCTTCCTCATGTGAACTTGTGCACTCACTGTATTCTTCTAATCCTCTTAGGATCACACTGTTTATACTACTTTCTGAGATTTATTTGGTGCTATCTGAGCTTTAACAACAAATTCAGTCACTAGATGTTGTTCTTCGTGAATTACAAAAGCCGTCTAAGGACACAGTATCTTTTCCTCTTAAATTCTCCTTTAGTACCCTGCTTTTATCTGGATTCAGTATTTGGAAAGAGCGTCCCAATCAACACAGAATTAAAAATAACTAAATCCTGGATATTCCCCTCAGTAACTAGGCTGCAAAAACCATCAGACAATAGTTTTAAAAGCCTAAATTGAAAACTAATCACTCCATTGAATCCTTCCTTTCATTTGGTTAATAGGCATATACGAAACTAGTGGTGATTCTACCACTGCTGTGCTTGGAATATAAACAGAGAAAAGCAAAGTTATTTCTTTTAATCACAGCTCCACAGCAATGTATGGCCATTTTTTTTAAACAATTCAGCACTTCTACAATAATATCTGCTTCTCAGGTCTAACAGAGCAGCTGAACTGAGACAAACACCAATCCAAGAAATTCAAGAGGAACAAATACCTGCGAGCGTCAGGGGGGAGGAGGAAATCAGGACTGCACCCAAGACAGCATTAAAAACCATCATTACCTGCAACTAGCTGATAGCAACAGGGTTCCTAGTGACAAAGCAACACACACCAACCGCATCACCACTTCACTGGAGGAGCACAGCAGCAACACAGCAGTGGAGTATGCTGCGATGGAGGGGGCATCACCAGGGTGTTCTACAAGAAGCATTAATAGGGAACACTCAAAGCACCTGAGATTTGCCCCGAGACATACCCACCCATACTCCTGAACTCTATCTGAAAGGGCTTTTTTTCTGTCAATTGAGAAGTCTTTATTTCCTGACCTTTGTTCTATCTTTAGGCCTTTATTATGTCAGAAATGCAGAAAAACTTGACAAAAGCTGATGTTCTGCATGTTTTAAGGAAGAAATGCTTAACATGTATATTCATATCATGTAAAACTTGCACACATTTTCACTCTTGAGAAATACTCTTTCATATGCCACGCACCTGTATGTCTACAGATGTATGGGAACCATTAAAAGTAAACAGGCTACCTGGGGGGATAAAGAGAAAGACCTGGGTAAGCAGATAACACTATTCTGGGAAAAAAGATCACCTGGGATATAGGAATCCCTCATCAGAAGTGCACAGCAAGAGGATTCACTGTGCAATGAGAAACATAGGAAAATTCAGACCAGAGCAAAAGAATATTGCAGCAGTCACATACAAGTTTAAACACCAGTTTCTATACAAGTAAAACATTGAGGCAATCACAGCAAACAGCCTATAGCCCACTGAAAGGAAAGGAAGCTAGAGAGGAAGCCATCTTAGCCAGCTCTATTAAACACACACAATGCACCAGTGTAAGCTCATCAGCACCAATCGGCTGATACCACTGGGGAAGGTGGGGGGTGAGCTGCGCTGCAGCATCATTTCACTTACAAGGCATTCAAATCAAATTCATCAGTAACTAACCCAATTCACAGAAACTGAAAGTTAAAAGATCCTAGAGAACGAAGTTAAATTCAGTATGGATTGGGAAAACATATAAACAGTTATGATTCAAAGCACTGAGTGTTATGTGAAGGGACGATGGCCTCTAGAGTAGTCACAAAATCCCAACTTCACCAACAGCTACATCTGGGATGGGAGCCCACCTGGGTAAATTCAAGGTAGTTTCTAATTTGTGCTGCTTGTTTGTTTTCTTGAAGTGGTGGACATGATGACTAGTGACATATTGATAAGAATAGTAACATATTGATAAATTATTTTTTTTTTTTTGGGGGGGGGGGGGTGTTCTAGTTTTAAATTCAAAATTCATCACCGCAAGCTTAATCAGATAAAAGACTGATTAATTAATCAGATAAAAGACAGCCTGTCAAACTGGGCACTGTCAGCAGAGTAACCTCAACTTGGAAAGAGAAAAGAAAAAAAATAGTTGCCTTGTGTAAAAACTAAAACCCCCTTAATATCTAGTATTTAGGGACCACTCTGTTATTCTCAGGAAATTTATTACAGATTTCAAATACACACCTAAAAACTGAACCAAGACACAAATAAAATAAAAGATTAATAAATCCACTCAGCCGGGCTGCTCAGAGACAACCAGAGCCTGCCCTTCACCACGCAGAGCCCATTAACTCAGCCGAGCTTTCCCAGCTGAACGAGGCAGGCACCCGCTTTTGGCAGCGAGGCAACCTGCTTGTAGGGAACTGGGAGCTGCAAGGTGACCAGGGCTTTTAAACTGGTCTCTAATTTGGGGATATGGAATAAAGCTCAATTGCTTCCCTGAGAAAAATCACCTTTCCCTGCTCACAGTGCCTGTGCTTTTAGATATTCAGAACATGACATTCCTCTGCGTTCGGATTACTGGTGGTCTTGCAGAAGAACCAGTCGAGCAATGGCAAGCATCAGAAATGGTTACAGTGGGGGGCAAAGCACAATGGTACATGTTTCTTAAAGAGCTTAATTTATTGAATTAATTAAAATTCTGTCTCAAATGTGTCACGCATGCTTTGGGAGGTGGGATACTTGTGAAGCAGACGTGACGTTTGGAACTGGCATCAAAATGTTTAAATAAGGAAACCTCCAAAAATAAGAAGAGGACGGGATAATATTGTGTTCCTTTCAACCCTAATGAATGCAACGACCATTCAAGCCCTGTCTGTGTTTCCCTCAAGATCAGTACCAGCATTCTTACTTTTTGGGCAACCAGAAGTCAAATGGGGCATTCTTTCAGAGTGAAAGCTCAATCTACATTTTTGTCGAGCCGAGCTAATGAGCTGCAGAGGACATTTAGACAATGCAGCAGCACTTGGGTTCTGCAAGACGCGGTGTTTGCAGACAGGCTGACGTCAACAGGCTGAAGTCCCGCTGTGGCCACTGACCCTGAACATCGTGTACACCCAGCGTTGAAGTTGTGGCTCCCTTCCTATCTGAGAACACATTGGGAAGGCTGGTTGCCTTCCATCTGTCTTCTGCAGGAGTGCCTCGCAGGGTATTTGACGTCGCAGCAAAGCATCGAGCTTAAAAACAGATGTATACCAAAAATGTTCTAAAAAAACCACTTTACTTGGGATATGAGGAATATAAAAGTAATAGCACAGTCTGAAGAATTGGGATCCAAGAATTCTTATTATAGCCCTCAAAATTCTAAGTTACTTTCATGATTCAAAACCACTTAAAAATCCATAGATACGAAAACATTTTTCTGAAAACTTAGTCATACTGGAAGTCGAAAGCAAAGTTTGTGGTGGAGCTTGGCCTCAGATACTCCAGATGTTCCAAGGATGCAGCTCCTCTAAAATAAGGTGTTTATAATACATTCCAGAACCTTCCTAAAATTATTATTATTATTATTACTTTGTGCAAAACCACAGAAAAACGTAAGCCTCTTGCACTGACAAAAAAGGTAAGAGCGACTGCCCTGTAATCATCCATTAAACCTATCAAGGAATAATTCCATATTTTTCCATCAGAAGCTGCTGCACTTCTGCTTACAGCCTCATTTCCCCAGGAATTCTTCAAGACTGAGTGCTAAACCGGTGCACAATGTACTAGTGCAACAGCACCACATTTCTATAACAATTCTGTGTCTTGGTGATATTTTCACAAATAACCCTCAGATTAAGCTCTTCTTATAACCTTTGTAAATAAGGAGTAGCTCCAAGTTGCCCGAGAACAAGCCACACATTGGGATTATTCCCTTTTTCAAATCTCCACATCCTACTACCAGTGGATAATCTCATCTATCCTACAAACCCTCCTGCCTCTGCCCTTCCCCTGCTCCAATCGTTTCTCTAATGGGGTCATTCTGTGGCGTTACACCAGAGCTCCGAGTCTCGAGCAGTTAAAACCCACCTGAAGAGAGCTGCCGTTGTTCGTGCGCTGGTTGTCCAGCCATTCCTGCCAAGAGGGCACCTCACTCTGACACAGCAGCTCCTGAATTGTGACAAATTGCACACTGGGGTATAGGGAAAAAAGTCCGTGCCTCTCATTGCCGTGGCAAACTTCCTGCTTCATGAGCAGGAAAGCCATCCCTACAGCAGGGGCTAAAAAACTTCGAGGGCAGAGGGGCAGCACACTCAAAATTTCCCAAATAAGCTGCCTCTTGTCCTTAAGAGCTCAGAGGGTGTAGCTCACCTAAAGGCTTTGGTTTAGTTTTATTCTCACGTCACATCCTAGCCAAAACCTAGCTGCTATTTCATGGGGAGGCCTTGGTAACCCCCATCTACTCACTTCCAGTTGGGTGTTACTGCCACTTGCTTTACCCTAAAAGTTGGTAATTAATAGTCTTCTACCACTCATCTCCTGAAGCATCTCGCTGCAGGGTCAGAGGAGGACAGAACTGGCTCAAAGGACAAGGAGGGAACATAGCCTTGAAAGGGAAGAAATGCATAACCAGCACTGGCCTATAGCTCCATCACCAAAACACACCTCTGTTTCCAGGGGATACCTGGTGCCTTAGACAACAGTGGGGATCCAGCACAAAAAGCTCACAGCAAACACAGAATAATGTGTTAGGTAATGTAAGTCATACCAAAAATAACACAGACACTAACTGTATAAAATATATATAATTCAGTTGTCTTTTCACACCATTTAGACACAAAAGCTGAGAAACTGTTTGTCTGTCACACTGACTGAACAGGGAAATAGTTCCATCAATATTAGACATACACATGGAGTAAGAGACACCCAAACTAGTTCCAAAGAATAAGCAGCCTACAGTACAGATAACCATAGCAAAATATGTGCTTTAGCAGTATGGGCAAGGAGAGAATAGCATTTATTTAGTAAATGAAGTTATTAATCAGCAGCAGCGTTAGACTAATCTAACCAATGCCACTTGTTCTTCCACTTTTCTTTATTTTTCTTTCTTTCTTCCTTTCTTCCTTCCTTTCTTTCTTCCCTTTCTTTTTTTTTTTTTTTTTCAACAATGAGACCTAAGCATGATCAAGGAAAACAAATATATTTGATTCATCAATGACAGCATATTCAAAGGCTTTGATGAGTATCAGGAAATGAAGTCACAGAGGAAAGGTCTCGCAGAGAGACTGTCACTAGGCTATGACTAATTGGTAACAACAGTGCCTTTATTCAAGTTTCTTGGAAGTAGTAAAGCACGGCTTATCTGTAAGTATACAGTTCAACTATTAAACTACGTGCCTTCCAGCCTAGGTGGTCTATTCTGAAATAAAAAAAACCCCACAGCTTTTCCTGAAAATGCTGTACATTATGTTAATTTACTTTTCCATTACGGTGTGCTTTCCTACTGTAGGAAATTATCTTTCCTTATAGCAAATAGGTGCAAAATAACCTAAGCAAACTTAATTCATTGACAAAATGAGTGAAATCACCATTTCTGTTTCATGGGAAATATTTTCTGTTGAATCTCCCATGGTCACTGCAGCTGCACAGCTCAATTTATAGCCCCTCTGAACTAATGTATTACACGGACAAAGCAACGCATCGCGGGCATTTCTCCTACAAACAAGTGGCAGTGGGATTAGATAACCTGTTCTGCTGCTTTGCAAACAGTTAAAAAAAGTGAAAAAACTTGCTAATGTTAGTTCCCCAGCACCCTGTATTTTCCTTTATACGAGATAAAAAGATTTTATCCAAACAAAATTGGAAGGTGCCTGAATGAGACCCGCTGAGCGGCCACACTGGATGAGGCCAAAGGGCTCCCCAGCCCATGACCCTCTCTCCAGCAGCCCCCCAAAGGCAGGTGCCCAAAGGATGAGCTAAAACAGCACCAGGACAATCTAGGCCCCTAAATAATAGCCCAGCCTCTGGCTATTTTCAACTCAGATGACCTTTCAGAGCACAGTTTATTTGGTTTCTGTGTATTTAGTAATCTCAAAAGAATGATCTTTCATTAACATTTTCGGACTCACAAACATTTAGCATCTAGCCCTTCTGGTAAACAGGTTTACAGGTCTGCTCCCTGCTTGGAAAAATAATAGCTTGTGTCTTTCTTTGCCATTTTATCTATTGGCCTCTTATTAGCTTAACTTGACATTCCTGTGAGAGAAAAGGAACCTCTGACCCCTATTCACCCTCTCCACGGCTCTCCTAACTCCACATTGCTCAGCGTACCTCACTCGTGTTGTCATTTTTCCTAAACCAGTTGCTGCCTGTAGCATCCCCCTGGTCTCTGTGCTGCATTTTGATATGACAACCACACACTTTGCATGGAATTAACTGAAATCACCCATGGCGTTTCCAACCCTCCTGTCCTTTCTGATCTTTCTAGGATTACCATCTTGATAGAGTGGTCAGTAATATAAATCCACTTCTGTGGTCCACTCAGATACCACCCAACCCTTCCCCCCAAAAACCAGCAGTTAACACAATGTGTTAATCTATAAAACTGTTCAACGAGGAATATGAAAAGAGGAATTGAAGATCTACATTGGCAAATGTTAAAATAATGCCATTAAATTTCAAGGCTATTTCTCAAAGCTGATGTCTGCTCATCAGAATAAACTCATACCTGCAAAAGAACTCAGATCCTTACATGTTAGTTTTTCATTCGGGAAGCTATTAACATCTAAATCTTATCTCCACAGTAATCTGACTAATGCTCTTCTCAATGTCTCACCTTTCCACTCCTATTTTCTCTTCTGTTCTTCAATAGAGCTACCTGTAAATGGGGTTAATAGCATCTTGTTTTCTCTGTAATGGGTATGTGCTAAAAGTAACTGTAAAAGATGTGTCAATGTTATCAAGAATGACTGGAATGCAAGCTCTCTTAAGCTTTCCTGAAGAACTGACATTAAATTCACTGTCTTCAAAAGTATCACAGAAAAAATGGGGATTGTCAAGCATGTTGTTTAACATTTTCAAAATCAACGCAAAAATTGAACTAGTTCCTACCCTCTGCATTAAATGTCTGTTTAAGCTCAGTGAAAGTCTACCTGCTAACTTGGAAAGCTGTTCATGGATCAGGTCTCGGCTACAAGTAAGTAACATCTCAGACCAGGAGAGACAAAGCAATTTAACAGGAGCAAAAGTCAAGGGCAAGAAAAGATCTTGGTTTTAGATAAATCTACTGAAGATGGTATAGCTGGAAACACATTCCAAATCACCAGGAAAAACTTCCCCCAAACATAATATTCAAACCAAAAAACTCTCTGCAAGTGCTGTCAGGACTTCACGAAAAGGGTGGGTTTGGGGCTTTTTTACAACTCACATTTATCAATGGGATCTATTACACTGATCAGAGAAAGTAACAAAGACTAGAGTCCTCCAGTCTTGGTCTTCAGGAAAAAAAAACCAAACCAGACCAAACTTCTTTAATCTTCCAACTTCTGGAAGACAGTAAATTCAGCCACATCTCTTTTAAGATACTGTAGATAGCTACTATCCCTGGAATTACTTGCTCCTTGCATGCTTGTTGCTGCTCTGATACAAACCTAGGAAAGCATCCCCAGGCTACACCAATTTTCATTTTTAAAAATGAAAGAGTCATGAATGTCTACAAATGAAAAAAAAAAAAAGCTGCTATGCCTCCATGCTCGCTTCGAATATACAGATATTCAGTTCTTTTTATTGATGAACAAATTGGAGGCCTGTACATTTTGCTACTTTCTTTTGTGATCCTGCATAACACTCACTGTTAAGCAAGGAAACAACTGAGAAATGCTCGGGTGAGGAATATCACACAAACACTTTTGTCAAAAATACTCCACCTAGCAAAAGCATTTCCTCCCGGGGTCAGACAGGTCAAATATTGGGGCCTGGTTCAGCTCCAAACAGAACACTGTAGATATTATTTTAGTCACACCTAGTCAAGGGGTTTTCTTCCCTCTTTTTTTTTTTTTTTAAGCATGCTTTTCAAGCGTGCTTTTTTATCAGGCTTTTCAAAGCAGGGTTTTAAAATGGAACAATGTGATGTATTTAGCACTAAGAGATACGCAGAACCTATACAGCACTATGTAATAAATGCATAGAACTTGATAGCCCAGTAATGATGTATCTTCCATCAGACCACTAGTAATAACAACCTAGCTTTACAAGCTGCTGCACTTCAGAAGAGACTTTACCAGATCAGATAAAACCAAGGGGGTGTGTGTGTGTATATATATATATTTGTTTCATGACACTGTACAGCTGCAATCATTTACCAGACTTCTTGTGTCCCATCGTTCTTATCACTGCCTGAGGAACAAGCAAAATCTTGGAATTACAAAAATGCCTCAAACACTAACACTTCTGACCTATTTAACACATAACCAATTCTTTTTACATCAGCTTTATCCAGAAATAAATCCACTTGCCTTATTCTCACAGGAATATTGCTACTACAGTGATTTTGACACCTTTTCAGAGAAGTCTCATTTGACCCTCTTGGACTGTAAGTGTAGCAGGCTCTGTGTGCACAGCACAGACACGCTGACTCTCCCCTCCCACAGAAATGAAAAGGATGCTATTTTGCTCTGGATCCTTGTAGGCTAAACAAGCAGAGTTTAACAGTGATTAGCACTATCTGGTTTTTTATCAAGTTCAGATACTTTCCTTCAGGCAGTTTTAACTAAATAATTTGTTAATGCAATGATTCAGAAAATAACTGGGTTTTTTTTTTTCTCCTAATAATATCCTCCTGTAAAACAGTAACAATACATATGAAAATACATTCATTTATTTTAGCCTGAATATGAAGAGTTCATTTTTATTCCTTCAGTGTGTAAAGACTTTCCTACCAAACTTTTCAGTGACTTGGACAATTGCCAGTCCTCAAAATGCCACATGCCAAACACATTTACCAAATTTTGCAGACAGTGATTCCACGGAGCAGGCACAGCCCACCCATGGCTCACAGGGCGAAGATGAGCGTGGATGAAGGCAGCCAGCTGCACTCAAGTGCAAATGCTTCGTGTCAGAGAAGCAACAACAGCATAAAGCACCGGTAACACAGGGATGAAAGTGCTCTCCGAAGCTTCCCATCACTGCAGCAAATCCCACTATCCCAGCACACACCATGTACAACCACAAAGGGCAAGATAAGGACACAGCGGTGAATTCTAGCAACTCAGGACAGGCACATATAGGATGAGAAATGCAAATAAGGGTTTGCTTCTTGGCTTGCAATTGCAACTGAGAGATTCAGCTTTTCACTTTTGTTAGTGCGTAACAACAATCGCCAATGGGGCAATTTGGTTTTCTGTGTAACCCTCCACATAAACATCTCTCAAGTGACACGTTTTAGAAAGAGAGATGTACTTGGAAGTTATTAAAGGAAGCATTTGGATTTATTTTGATTACCAAACCAGAAGGATACTACTGAAAATCCAAACAGTCTGCTCATCCTTAGTTACGGAAGACTTGACCCGGTGAGGTCAGTTCAGCAGCCGGGTCCGAGGCACTCCACCCAAACGCTCCTGTGGGTTTGGTTTGCTGTTGGGTTTTGGTGGTTTGGTTTTTAAATTAACCATTTCTCACTGCAATGAATTAACAATTCTATAAATCAAGTTTAAAGGAGAGACATTTCCTAAGCCTCCCAACAGACAGCTGCAGCACTGCCCTTCTATTGCCCTGGTAGCTGAATAAAGTTACCAAGACTGAGAGGGACTGGAGGGTGGCTGTTCACAGCCTGGAGGGGAGTGGGAGTGCTCCCAACACACCTTTCATAAAGGAAAGGCACTGCCTGAGATAAGCAGCTGAGTTATCCATAGAGACCCAAAAGGCCAGCATTGAGGCACAGTGAACTTAAAGATTCTGGTAAAGATCCAGAGCACAGACACTTCCATGGTATCGTTATTCACTACATTCAGAATCAACAACTATTAACAGACAAATCCTACTGATACCATAGGATACATTTTAAACTCCAATGTTTATTATTTTAATCAACTAGAACAAAACAAATATAAAGAATGGTGCCTAAAGAGAACTGGAGCACAGTAACTCTGGCTCCCCTCAACTGGGTTGCAGCTCCCACCCAGTATACCACTGGTTCACTGGGAATCACGGCATGAAGGAAGCAGCAAAGGAGAAGACAAGGGAACACCACAGAAGCACCTCTGTTTGTTCTTTTTAATGAATATTTTTTCATCTTTGCCAAAAATTTCTATTAACAACAACAAAAAATAAAACAAATCTTTTGTTACTCTTGAATTGAAATTCTTCACTATGTTTTGACACCACCAGAACACAGCTGCAGCATCTCTGGTATGTGCACTATTATTCTCTTAATAAAACAAGGCTTTTGCAATGATAGTTTGTCTTGGATCATATAATTTTAAGGTTGAGATTAAAAGACACCGGTTGATATCAACCATATCTGAGAGAAAGAGAGAAATCCAGAAATCTCTCTCACTGGTGCCCTAAACCAGCTGGGCAACTCAGAGAAGGTGCATGCTGATACATGCCACATTTCATGTGAAAGCTCGAGGGAAAAGCTGCCCTGAGTCACATGGGAGATCTTTCAGGCATAAGAAAGCCTTCAAAACTCAGGAACGCACCACCAATTTACAGGAAATCACACATCACTATTTCCACTTTCCACAGAGTAACTTACGGATGGCTAGAGACAAGCAAGCAAAAATAATTCACCACCCTCTCTCCTGACGTCTTTGAAAAGTAATAACGGTCAGAGTACAACCCGGTATCAAACTAGTAACAGCTCCAGCAGTTCAAGGTGGTGTTTCAAACAGATCACAACCACGGACAGAGGCAGTGCACTCAGGAAAGCGGCTCTTCGTGTGCCTCGCGCCGGGAGCACCGACCCCCACGCTACTTGAAGGCTGAGCCCCGGGCAGCAGGCACAGCACCACTTGGACCCGGGTGTTTTCTAAAGATATACCACCTGCTAAGATGGAAATTAAAATTTAAACTCAAATTCAATTTGAAATTTTGACGACCTCTACTAAAATCTGATCTAAGTCGCTATAATAATTTTAGACAAATGAAATATTCAAGCAAGACATTAAGTTTTAAAGAAAGCTAAAGCACTGATGGAATTGCTGGAAATCGCAGTCACAGAGCTCACAAAGAGCATTTACTAAAAGTGTTATGTGCTGAGCTTTTACAGCGACACAGAAATAATTTTTAATGCTCCAACTAGTTTGTATTCAGCTAGCTTCAAACTTTCAACGCACTCTGTACGGTCAAGGATGAGGAGTTTATCTGCCCAGTATGAGATGACAAACCCCCACTAGTTCTGAAATGCTTAAAAGCAAAATCGGCTCATTTCCTTACTTGCAATATAGAACTTTTTCCTGGTTTAAGTGCAGAAGTTTTTCTAAATAGTCCCTCTTTATCCAGTACATTGCAACCCTGAAAACAAGTGAAGGCTCTGTGCATTAGGTGCCCGCTTCCACCTAAATGCAGTTTGACACAGTAAATAAGAAATATGCTGTAACAGTTTGCAACTTCATTAAAAGTCAGGGAAATGTCAATGATTTGTATAAATGAAGGCTGTTATGTGCTTTAGCAAAACAGCAAATCCACCTGATTAGCAATAGAAATACCAGTTTTGCAACAACTCAGTACTAGCAGCAAATCAAACATTTTTAATAGATTGAAGCAGTTATTTTCTTGACTGAGTTTGATTTCTCTAAATCCAAAGCAAAATTACAATCAACTACTTCAAACAATGACTTCTGCACGTTGATTTAATTGTTTTCACTTTGATCCACCTTGGGCCTAGCAGGTATTTCTTCTGGTATTAAGTAGTCAAAGGTGTAAATTAAGGCTTGAAAGACCTCCTTAAAGCAACATCTATAATAAGCCTTGATAATCAAAGAATCACAGAATTACTGAGGCTGGAAAAGACCTCTGAGATCATCAAGTCCAGCCTCTGACCCCACACAGCCACATCAGCCAGACCACGGCACTAAGTGCCACATCCAGCCCTTCTTAAAACACATCCAGGGACGGTGACTCCACCACCTTCCTGGGCAGCCCATTTCAATGTCTGACCACAAACAAATGCTTCCTGGTACCCAGCCTAAACCTCCCCTGGCACAGCTTCAGGCCATGGCCTCTCCTCCTGTCACAAGCTGCCTGGGAGAGAGCAGTCCAACACTATCAAAAGGCTTTACACTAGGGTAGCAAAGGCACGAAGCCAGAGGTAGCCTCTCTGATTCTGGATGCACTCCCTGGAAACAGATCCAAGGAATACCTGAGCAGGACGTCCCCACATCCTGAGGTGGTTTGTGCTCCCTCAGAGGTGAAACAGCGAGCACCAAACAAATGATTAAGGAAGTTTAACTACTCTGTTGTAACAGCCATGTGACAGATCAGGAGCTCTCAGATGTTGGCATTCTGGGAAACCGTAACCTCTATACTGCTGAACAAAAGAATATCATTTATACAGTGCTAGCATCTATTACAGTTATTTGTACTGTGATGGCACCGGGGTCCCAACTGTGAGTAGAAGCCCCAGCGGACTAAGCAAAGATGTAACAGTAGTTCAAGGATAAAGGTAAATTCTGCCAAGAGCTGTAGCAAAAGGAGCACAAAGCCACCCCAGGGAAGCGAATGGGCAGCGAGAGGGGTAAGAGGAGGTGATGCACTGCACACAGACTCTCAGAAACTGCACGTCTAGCAAAGCTGCTTCGACTTCTCAGGTCAGCCTGAACCTCGCCAAACTTTAGCAGTGAGCACTGCTGACACACACAGGTTTCCCCTCTTTGCTGTAGGGGAGGACAAGCTCTGCGCACCCAACACAGAGAGCAAGTCCCGAAGCTACAGACCCAGGAGGAGAGGGTTCCTCAGAGGGTCATCACTGCCCTCCTGCGAGCTGAGGGCACCTCTGCCTGCCACCAACCCATTCATTTTGCAATGAGAGGGCTCCCACTGGGATTTATGCTGAAAAAGAGTGAGATTCATAATATCCTCTGTACGTTCATCTTTACACTTGGGGAAATCAAATCAGCACTTGAAGAAAAAGAGCAGGCACTAAAATATGTGCAGCACCTGCAAACTGCATTCTGAGATTCTCACGCGTTGGAATTGCTATTTCCCAAATGAATTTTAACATACAGCACACTGCCAAACATCCACGATTTATAGAGGCCTAGCTTTAGCAATAGTCAATCTTGCAGCCTTATTTCCAGGGGTTGATATGTGTACACACCTTGGAACACAGAATAAGAGACACAGAGGTCAATATTTAAGCATTACTGAAAAAAGCAGCCATCTCTTCTTCAGGTTTAAGTTTAGCTTTATCAATTAATTCTAATCCAGCAAACATCCAACATCTACATAAAACACAAAACTGTATTCGGACTATAGTAATCTTCAAGTAATTATACTGAGAAAGGAGAGAGTAAGAGGGCAATTGCCACACAAAGTCACTTATCTTAATCCTACCTGCAATTAATTTTGTATTTAGTGTGCATTCAAACCCAATCTTTTTATTGTTCCCTTCTGTAATCCACATGCAGCAGTGCCACACGTGCTCTTGCTTCGCCAGGCAAGCGTTTCCCAAAAGTTCACTTTGGATATCAGAAAATCTCAACTCGTTGACAACTAACTTGTACATCTCAGTCACAATTTTCTTTATCATTCCCCCTCTGTTTCCCTTCTTGGACATCAGTGAGAAACATCAATGACTGGACCGAGAGGACTGATTTGAACTACAAACAATGTCAGAAGAATATTGAAGTTGTTCCCATTTGGTCCGTAGCAAATAAGGAATCAATAACAACATAAAATATATACATTATATAAAAAAACCCACTAACTCAGAAACTCCCTTCTGAATTTAGGTTTCACTGTCTTACATATTTCAAAAACGTGAAGGACCATGAAGGATAAATACAATCCTGAAGATACTAAGGTGCAGAAATCAATAGATTTTTCTCTTTTTTTTTTTTTTTAATATGCTAAATTGTACGATAGCAAAAACCGAGATAAATCAGATGATGCTTCATACAAGAAACAAAATAGGTTATAAATCAAGCATTACTACACCTCCCCTGTCTTCAAAAAGGGAATGTGGTGAAAAGAATGCATGCCAGAGAAATTGTTTTCTAGGGGACATTCATGTTCTTCTCATTACAAGTAAATACTTTTATTAAAGGATTATCATCTCTACGGATTGATCTCTGGGCTTCCCCTCCCTATTTTATTAATTTATAAAGAGCTTTCTGAAAATCTGCTGTGTGTTATCACTGGTTGGTGATGTCAAAGGAAGAGGGCACTACCCTTTGATCAGCAGATGCAGCCCTTTTGCTACTTGTGGAAGGATTTTACTTATAGTAACTTTAAAGATCTTCAGATCATAGCACTAAAGTCTCATTTCAGATCAGTCCTGGTTCGGAGACATCAGGGACTTTCATTCTTCCAAGCCATGCCTTCTGTGAAGCAACTGAGTTCAAACACTGGAGTCCCTCAGCAGAATGTGCATGAAAGGATCCAGCAAGATGGGACTGGCATCTAATTGCCACCCACTCTGGCTCCATCAACCTGCTGTCAGAGTCGCTTTTATTCAGTTCAGTGCCTGAGAAATTTCCAAACAAGACAGAACGAATCTGCCAGACCCTGATGTACCTCGACACCACAAGGACACTTACTGGACTGTCTCGAAGAATGGGACACGGTTTGGGGAAGCTAAGAAAACAACTCATTAGAGCACCAGAAGAAAAATCCTTTTCTCCTGGGACAGCGTTGTGCCGTGTAATAGAAAAAGCTATTAAACAGAAATGATTGACTGAAAACAAACACTGAACAGAAAAAATATCTTGCAGTTAAGAGACAAAATAAATTACCATAAGCGGACAACTGG
Source organism: Actenoides lindsayi (assembly GCA_025331215.1). NCBI lineage: Eukaryota > Metazoa > Chordata > Aves > Coraciiformes > Alcedinidae > Actenoides > Actenoides lindsayi. The sequence continues at coordinate 45,463 of WTSP01025917.1, forward strand.
TGTGTCAGGAGGGCAGAGGGCTTGCTGCCCCACGAAAACAGAGCAGCAAGACAGTTACTGACTACGGCTTGATTTTAGCGATAGAAATTTCAACTAATCCAAACCCGAGGATGCAATTGCCAAAAGGAAGAAACAAACGACACAGAAAAAGAACAATCAAGACCGGAGAAAAGGATATTATCAAAGGCACCTGCTATCACAAGAATAGAATTGAGATCTTTAGAAGCCCTGAAGGGCTCCTTAAGGAAAAGAAACACGGAAAGCTACAAAAAACCCCAAGAAAGTGATCATTACTGATTTGATCATTTTGGCACGCAGGGATGTACTAGAGATGGTAGATATGGCCAGAGGAAACAAAAAAAAAAGGGGGGGTGGGGTGGGTGGAGAGGGGTGTCCTGTATTCATCTTGCCTGGGCCATTCTAGGTGCATTCCCTGTCTTTGCCACCTGCATCCAAAGCCCTGCAAGCTGCTGGTTCTGCAGCTGCGGCAGCACTCTCACCTCCCAGCTCCAGTGCTCCAGGAAAAGGCAGACACCAGCACATAAACATCTGTAAGACTAATGCATCATCTTCTAAAAGATTTCCCCCGACTGCACTGTCGATGGCCTCAGCCTCAAGACAGCATTATTTCTTCATTCAGAGGAAAAAAAACCACTCCCTATCAAAACAAAGCATGACTTTCACTGTACTTCTCCTCCCTGACCAGAGAGCTGGTTATTCCACCCTTCTCCCTTGCCCACCGACACTCCAAAGGACCTTGGTTTCCTCTCTAAATGATTACGTACCCAGAATACGAGCTGATCAACCATATGGAATGCACTATGGACTTCCACAAACTACACAGGTACCTCTAAAATCTACCAGTTCCTGGAACACTTTTACTTATGGAACTGAAACTTCCCAGAGGAGGAGGATCCTGTTTGACATTTGAATGCTCTACTGTCGGCATCTTGAGATCCAGTGTGAATACTGTTTTAAACCAAATTAAATTCTATACATTTCTACTCATTTGCAAGATGATAAAACCAGTGGGGAGTTCTAAGGAGAGGACTTTATTTTTGTTCATTCACCCTCTGAATCTCCTGACTACTTGAGTTAACGCAGGAACTCCCAGAGCCTTTGGAAAAAAAAAGAAGAGCCCGCTGGGTACGGATGGAGACAACGGGCTTTATTTAATAACCACAAACTCTGGATGATAGACCTTTCCAGTTTTATTTTTAGCACAACTTATCTGTTGGTAGAAAAACTGTATTTTGACACTGAGAGGAATGTAATGAGAAATTTATTTTAAGCATACAGTTCTAGCAGGTCATAAAGATTGTATCATTATCCTCCTTGGACAGTAATTGGCAATAAGAATACACTTCTCTTAGTTTTTGTTTCATTGATGAATTGTGAGAAAGAAAAATGCTGTTCATCCAACAAGCTGTTTATTTAATATTCAGCTTTCTTGAACTCTTCTTATGCAAAGCACAGATGCTGATGATCAATTATTTTAGCAATCATAATTCAAGCTGAAATTTTACACTCTGTAAACACATTATCATGACCACCACGTTATGCATTTGAAAAATTCCAGTTGCAGCAACCCATACAAATGAACACGCTGCATTAGGTTTACAGTAGAATTCTGCTCTGGCTAGACACACTGGGGTTTTCTTGTAACAGTAATGAACAAAGCACACAAATATGCTGAGCTATTTTCTATGCGGTCTCCAAATGCACACACTCATACGCTAAAAAATTCACATACTTGCTTTAAATATTACTTATAAGTATTTTTCATTTTTATTGATCTCTAACAAGAAGTTACTTCGAATATTAGATTTTACGGTCTTAAAATTAAATTATCAGATAGGAAAGTCAAAGAAGAGCTGCTGTCATTTTTGTAGGAAAATTTCCTGTAAACTTCATGAGATTGCCAAAAAGGAGAACTAAGTTTTCCTGAAGCAACTGGTAGATCTTTGGGAGTCATTTAGAACGCCCTCACACTCAGTGGGTGGCCTAATACATCCTGAAATGTAAGTTTATAATTAAACAAAAATCTGAAAAATTCAGTTCAGGCTTTTGAGGAGAACACTTAATGCACATAGAATTGGGGTCTACCACATAGAGTGCAGTACAGCCCACCGATAAACCGCAGCTTTTCAAATCAACGCTTCCTGAACACGCTTGGCAAACGGTTGGCATTTAATGCTGCAAAGAATAGTAAAAGGCTAAACAGGGAAAAAGTGGGCTTGCTGGTGAAGGAGGCGGCTGATTTAGTGACAGCAGATGGAAAAAAGGCAGAGGATCCCATCAGGGCTTATCTGAGACAAGCTGACCCATGGGAGCAGATGGGTGGTGTCCAAGGGTGCTGAGAGCCAAGGCCAATGGAGGGAAGAGCCCTTGTGTTGCCCCAGGCAGCGACCCACAGCCAGGGAGCAGCTCTGCTCAGAATCAAGCACCAGCCAGCAGAGTGTCATACCTGCTGGCCTTCTTCATCTTACAAGGGTTTGTTTCTCTATTCACTGCCCTTGGAGTATTCAACTGAAACCTGAACAGTTTTTCCAAAGTTGTTTTCTAAATTTAAGCAGTCCTGGTATAAAGTGTGACACCAGCACATCCATGTCCAGGAGGTACTGCTGGTTGTGGATTTTGTGTTTCCAAACTGTGCATTCTGTCTCCAGAGGAAGCCTTCGGCAAAATAACTGATAATTGTGATTCCTGTGTCTATAACGAAGCCACAACTGGCACTTTAAAGAGCACATTCTAGGATGCATGCTGCATTATATACCACATATACTATGTGCATAAAAAAGTGCCACATGGCAACTGCAACAACCATCTACGCTTGTTTGCCCAAGGAGTTCCTTCAGTTTCTATTTAACTCCGATTCCTTATCAAGCATGTTAAAAAAAACCCACAAAAACAACCCAGGCAAATTCCCACAAATCTCAGTGACTATTTGCATTTTCATTAACGTGCTGCTTAACACCCAAAACTAAATTCATTTATTTCTGCATGCAAAAATCTGAATGCGTTGGAGAGACAGTGCATGCTCACACACACTGGCAACTCAGCAAACTCTTACAAATTTACTGGAAAAACTGTATACTGGGCAGATGTAATAGGCAATTTGTGAACACGTAATTGCTGTTTCTACCCCAACCCAAATCTATCCAAGAAACATGTTCATATAAACACATTATTATATATATGTGTGTATCTATGCACACACACACGTGCTTTTAAATGTTTTATAGAAGGACATTTCAAAAGCATGAAAACCAAAGCAAACTGGGGCCATAAAGAGCCTGGCTTCATTTCCCTTAGATGCAAGGCAAACTAAGCACGTGCACCCACACTGTGTCCGGTGTTTGTGTCCCCTGAGCTGTCTTCTGGGAAACAGAACAGCAACCACAAAGAGAAAGTTAAACCGTGACCATCTAGAGGGAAGAGGAGGCGGCAAGAAACTTGAACATGAATATCTTCTCAAGCTCCCAATCTTACCTTCAACCCATCTCATCTTGCTAATATTCCACGATGTAACATTCGTTAGACAAGCCTACTGAACTGAGAGATTTTAAAGTTTCTAACACTTAGGTAGATAAAAAAATCAAGTTCAGAGTTGTTCAAAGGTACTTCCTTAAAGACCAAGGTTTAAGCCACGATCTGAGGTTAATGTAGATTTAATTTGGCAGACTGTTTATAGCGTTCCTAGAATTTTGACATACCTGCAAAACTCCTCTTTTCTCTTTAGATAAATACCTGCTTAGTTTAAAATGTCTTCCAACAGTAAAACTGAAACTCCTAACAAACTGCAAACAAAACAAAAAACCTCCAAAAGGAAAAAAAACCAACAAAAAAACCCATACACACAAAAAACCCCACCAAAACCAACCAAACAAAAAACCAACCCAAACACACCACCATCAACATTCACAACTTTTCAGAAAAGAATCTATGACATGTACCTGAGCAATACTTGGCAGATCACAGCACACTCTCATATATATATATCACAATATACTCTCATATAAGGATCACTTTGGAAAGAAAAAGGTTAATTAAAGCATATACTTGGAATATTAGCTGAAAGGCTGACATAACACAAGCATTCAATTTCCACTGCTCTTCAGTAAAAATCCTCTTAAATAAGCCTGTGCAATCAGAACATCTACTCCTTAAATAATTGCAAAGAAAAGCAAGACCATTTTACTTCAGTGTACATTCCAGGGCTCCTTATACTTTAAGCAAATGGCAATAAAACCCAGAAGTATTGTTATTCTTACTGTAAAAGTGTTTTCGTAGGCTTAGTGACTATGATTGTACAACTTCTAAAAGCTCAAGTAAATATATACACACAAGGTGCAAAACATCAGAGTCACTCATTAAAAAGCCTCCACTTTTTTTACTGATTTCTATGTCTCTACCTTTATACAGACTGTAGATTCAACTAGGTTTTATCTAAATTTTGCAGTTCTTTCTGAACAGCACTTCCAAAACACAGTCTATTCCGTCCATCCGTGTAACTGAAGTTCTTACCCAGACTTTCATTATCTCATGCCTGAGCTTATACTGGTCCTGGCAAAGCAAGCTTGCCCCACGGAAATCCACTTAGGATCCTTCTGAAAAGATGGTTATCTTTTGTCTTGCCACATCTCCCTATTCCTTCACCAGCTTCACTTTCCAATACCTCAAACATAACACACTTACCAGGCTTCTCTTTTAATAGCCAAGAAGGGCTTTTGCACTTTGCTTATCACTGATTTGGTACCAAAGAGCTAACTTCAGCTACCTCCAAATGGATAATGATGCACTTGGTATCTCTTCAAGCGAGCATCAGCGTGCTTTCTCACACAGTACTCATTAAAAGAGGTGCTCCCAAATTCACAAGTCTTCTTTGAATCCCTTTGCAAAAGTTTCCTTTTCCACATCAGCTACAAAAACTGTGTATTCAGTAGCTCCAGGTGATTTTTTCTTCCATGAATACATATACACAATGGCCTTCTGAATTCCAGCATTACCATCTGGCAAGGCAAAGAACTCTACGGGAATATTCCAGGAAAAAACACCTAACTCTGTTTATTTTGGACATCACTTTCTAATTTCATTTGATGCCTTCAGTCTTTGCATTAGAGTAACAAAAATCACTCCCTGAGCACCTTCACCATAATACTCCTGATTGCAGAAACCTCTCCTACCATCTTACTCAGCCGTTGGTGGGTTCCTCCCACCCAAACTGGAGACTATTTGTTCATCTAATAAAACTCTTTCACTGCTGATTCTGACTGCAGAGATGACCTTACTTGTGAACCTGAGGAGACACTTCACTAAGTTCCCAGTGAAGACTTTAAAAAGAGGTAAGCTTGTCTTCTCATTAGCAGGACAGGCTTCTGGAAGCATTCTATGTCAAGGACAGGAGACGCTGAATCCAGTGAGCAAAGAAAGGTGTCAGCACTACTAATTTCTGCTGCCAGGAAAAGAGAGATGCTCCATATCACACATGGCAGCAGAAAGGAAGGGACAGTTTGGGATACTGAAGACTGTCAAATCCTCCCTCAGCTGTTACAGTTATTCAGTCTCCACATCTTGTCTTACTACTGTGAAAAAAGAATTAGATGTTTCTCTCCAGGGTTGTACTTCACTGAGCGTGATGAGGGGGCTGTGATGAACAAGAAACCTGCAGGGAAGCCACAGACCTGGTTCTTGAGAGCTTTGGTAGCAGCTCTAATGCAACTGTTGTTAGAGCGTAATCTGCCTCCTGGTCCAATTCCATACTCTGCAAAAGCAGGAAAAATGATCAAGCTCCTGCTATAGGCAGCAAAAGGGAATGGCTATGTAAGGAAGTTCAACATGCGTGCCTCCGTTAATTCACTAGGTGAGCAAATTCCCCACCATACCCACAGCACAGCAGTTACATCTTAAATTCATATTTTTGACTTTAAGCAAGGAAATCCATTTCTGGTACAGATCTGAAGTTGACTGAGACACAAATTAATGAGATTCTCTAGTACTGGTTTTCTTTCCTTTGAGTGTGAACCTGTGAGAACTCTGGTAAACACACCAAAAGGTTTTATGGTTTCATTGCTTTATGGTTAAATGACTCTATGCACTTTGCTGAGATGTCTCACATCTGTTTAAAGAGCTATTGCATTTAAAGAAATACTGAGTCACAGGTATTTTCCAAGCCCTTGCCACACTCAATCACTGTTATTTTTCAGTCTCCAAAAGAAGCAAGATAACCATTCGCTAAAGCATCAGGGAAAATAAAATCCACGCTGCCTCACTAAGTTAACATTGCTCATCCAACAAAAATAATTATTTCAAACATTATATAATCAAACAATTTTATCTTTGATGGCTCCCATAGTTTCTCTGACTACACCTAGCCATTTTTTCATGTTTCTCTTAACAAGGCTTGCATGAGATGACCTAGTTTATTTGCACTCCTCTCAAACTGTGAAGTACAACGTGTTAACATAAACCAAATGGTCCCAGTCATTTTGAAACAAGCTTCTCTTCTGCCAGCTACTCACCCTCTGCCACCTCTGTCTACTGCCTTGACACTTTCCAACTATTTTTCCTCCCAGGCCTTTGCTGCCATCTCCTTTGTTCTCAAATCCTGCTACCCTAAACGCCTGATACCTCCCTGCTTCTTTTCCCGGGCTGGTGCCACTTTCTTCTCCCTCCCAGGCCAAGCCTTGCAACCCCAAGCAGAACCTTACAACTGCTTGCTCCTCACCTCTGCCATCACCAACCATTACTATGTGGGAATCAGTAGCACAAGGTCCTGTGAGGCCACGTGCTGCTCATCCAGCACACGGTGCCTGGCTCTGCCTGCTGCTTAAATGAATGCAATCTGCCTCCCAGCCGGGCCATCGGCCAGTGAGCACGGCCCAGCAGGCACCATGGGTTAACACCACGGGTTAACACCACGGGTTAACACCACCGCTTCCCATCACGTGCCTGCAGAGAGCCACTGAATTCCCAGGGCATGAGAGAAAGCCCAGTTTGGATTTAGTGCCAAAACTCAGAGGAGAGAGGCCGACGTCTCGCCTCTTGCTGATAAACAGGAAAGTGAAAGCTTCATATCCTGATCCAGTGAAGGTGTCAGTGCCATCCCCAGCATATGGTATTACTCAGGTTACTATTTTCATCTTCACTAAAGCAGTAGCTATGGTAAGATAACAGCTCCAAAATTGCATAATAGAACACAAGGGGGAAAAACAAAATACAAAGAGACAAAGAAGTAACAGCAGTGAGGAAAAGGCCTTTAAAACTTCTGTACTGCTGTGGCTTTATTCTGCTATTCAAAAAAAAAAAAAAAAAGAAAGAAAAAAATTAACCAACCTTGCAATAAGCTGCCTGAAGCAAGCTATTTTCCAGTTTCCTCTGGTTTAATGACTACTCATTTCCTCCCTGGGAAGGCATACCTCTAAGTGCCACAGGCCATCTCGCAGCAAACAAGCGCCTGTGGTAGCGAGGAGCAGAACATGCAGTGAACGCTCCCCCATTAAGTCCAAGCCTGAAGGACAGATTGCAAATTGCCAACAGGGGATCCCGTGAGCGACTCGTAGAGAGATGTGAGAGGCCGCCATTCACACAAAATAACTTTCATTTCTTTAAAATTACCTTAAGTGCATGCTCCTGTGTCACAAGTTCACATCCAGAGAACGTCATGGGGTTTGTTTCTTTATTAAGCAAACTCTCTCTCGCTTATCCTCAAGTTTAATGGAAGCTGTTTCAGCCTTTATGAGAAATTTCAGACCACACCAGATAAATCTGCAGGAGCCTGGAGCCTTAGAGCCTGGGACCACTGACTACCATCACGCCAGTAAGACAAAGGTGCTGTATCTAGTGTACACAACTCACGGTTGGGGCTGTAAAACACATCTCACCCAGCACCCTCACGAGTAATACATTAAATCCACAGCAGTAGATTGGTCCACCAAGGAAGGACTGCAAGGGTAAAGACTTCAACAGGCTTATTTCCTTTTATATCTGAAAGCCAAACAGCTTGAGGATACTAGAGGAACGGGACGTCTTATTCTACTACCAGCTACCAGAAACGGTTTCTCCTCAAATTCTGAGCTGCAAGTGTGGAATTCTTACAATGACAAACACCATTCCTTGTATTGCAAGGGGTTTTTTGCCACAAACCTTTTCTGCTCTCTCTGCCACCACACTGAGGACTCCAGCTGAACCAGGTCAAGGGCTCTTTCAACCGAACACGGAACACCACAGCAAACTGCCACACAAGACAGAGGAGCTGGTACAAAATGATGCTGCCAGCTTGAATTTGCACAAAAAAAAAAGCCCAAAAGGAGCAACTGTGACCTGGCGTATGGCAGGTTTGATCAGGCACTACCACCCCTCCAAAGGCAGCATATCGGGCACGCCATGCCAGTGCTATTTCCTGCAGATAAGATACTCAAAACATGCACTGCCAACTCAACTTGTTAGCATGACCATGGAATTCTGGTCTATGGCTGTTTTTCTTTCTGGTTTTAGGTAGTTTGGGTAACTGAGCTAGTCTGCACATCTGACTAAAAGCGGAACAGAGAATGCTGATAGAATTTTCATTCTCCATTTGGCCACATACTGAGAGCAACTACTGCAGGAAGCTTGAACTATAGCATAGAGATTTGGGGTTCTTAAATACCTAGTCTCAAACTGGACAGCTGACTACAGTTGTTGCTCAGGATAACTAGGAAAAAACACCAACATTTCCTACTGCCACTCAAAGCTTATCATTTTCAAGAACACTGCAGCTCAATAAAATAAAACAGAAAGTCATTGATGATCAAGAACACATTCCAACTCATATCCAACCACGCGCTGCTGGACAAGACAGCCCAGACCAAGAAGTCACAAGCAAGGAAAACTAGTTCAATCCCCTCCCCACAGACACAACACTTCGTGTGCTGGACTGAACAATTCAAAGAATCAGAGCCTCTCCCGGTTACTACACTTCTCCACCCACTACTCTTTCTAAATTCATTGGGAAAACTCACACACACACCCAAGCCATAACTGAAAATTGTAATTAGCAAGGTGATGACATAGGGGGAGAAATCTGGTCTCAATCAGTATTGAATTCTTGTGTTCTTGCTCGTTGAGAAAGGAAGGTGTGTTTCATTCTGGATTTTGCACAAATAGCTGCGACCACTCAGCATGGCCTCCTGAGATTTTGCTTTCACTAACGTGATAAGAAAATGCATTTCCTAAATGAATTAAACAAAAAGAAAGGAACACTGTAATGAACGGGAGCCCAAACTGCCATGTCATGTAAGCAGGCTAACACAAGTTCACATTGCAGGCTCTGAATCTGCGCTGACTTCCATGCAGCTTGTTCCCCATTTTCTAGGGAAAACCACTGAAAGCCTCTTGCCTTTTCACACTCTGTGATGCTTTAGAGAGCACGTGGTCAATCCTAATGTGCCTAGGTCTGAAACCAGACATGTAAATGAAAAATAAGCTATGATGAATATATGAACCAAATACAAAGTATCAGAAATCCTCTCCCACAAACACACACGTTTATTTTAATCTCCAGTAACTTGAAGTGTGGTACTGCAACCATCAATACTACTGTTTAGAGACTGCTGCTGAATAACACAACACATTAGCTCCCACATAGGATTACACTTTTTGCCTTTAAATTTGACTATTTTGTCCATCTCAACAGGGGTGAGCACAACAAGAAAGCCTCCAAAATATCCAAAAAAAACTGTCACCCCAACTTACTGTCTCCAGAACATACTCCAAAAATAGTCTTCTCTGCAAGAGCAACTTTGTCTCACAGATTGGCTAAAATGCTGGCAAATGGGCAACCAATCTTACACACTGCCTCTCAGACGGGGAAGGTCACTCTTCAAAAAGCCACTAATCCACGTCTAACAGTGAAACTACCACGTGTGCTGTACACCCACGTTACCCTACGTCACCTAGAAATTAATGCAGGGAATTTATTTAAGCAAATATTCCCCCAGCTCTCAACAGTTTTCAATAAAACCATTAAATGTTCTTCTCAATTAAGTCCACTGTGAGCAAAGGTGTGCCGAGAACTTCTCTTCCGCTTCCCACTTTGAGACCCATGCACTGCATGTTATTGAAGTAACCAGTCTGGAACAGTCATTTTCAACTAAAAAAACCTGAAAGTGGCTATTAAACAGACACACCCAGTGCAATCCAAAAGGGCAAAAAGTAATTTCCTTCAATTGTGGTGTAGAGATAAGGTGCCAGTAAGAAAACCCTCAAATACAGTTTAGTTTAATGAAAGTAAAATGTTTGACCTATCCTCCAGCAATAACCCCCCCAAGATCAATCTTCACAGACTTTATTTCAACAGCTTCCCACTCCAGGGCCATTCCCCAAGTCAATTCAGTTATGCCCATGAGCTGCCCTCCCTTCAACGCTACCTACCTACCTTCCTCATGCTTAAAGCTGACATCAGTTTAGACTTCTGTGAATTCCAACCTGGCCTGCCCATGAAATATAAGAAACTGTCTCTAATCAGATCTGCCCACAAGCCACCCAAAGCATTACCAGATTTTCTCCCAGTAAAGGCTGGGATCAAAGCCAATCACACTACCAGCATGAACTTGGATGCAGAGGAAGTCAATGCAAGCTGGAACTTCCCGAGCTATGAAGTACGTCTCGTCACCACAAGCAACAAATGAACACAGAAGTCATTTCTCCTCTGGTAGTCACATATTTTCCTAAGAAGCAAAGGCTGAATTTAAAAGATCAATTGTTCTGGCTCAGACTCAGATCTACACTTCAATACATCAGTTAAGGGCAAGACATTATTTTGAGCTTCAGAAAACAAAGCGACGTGAGGAAATTGGACTTGGAGATCGCTGAGAAAGGCACAGGGTTTAATGGCTCGCCCACAGCCACGGTCCTCAAGAGCCTTCCTTACTCCTCTCTGTATCAAATCCAAGTAAGAGTTCAGTGTGTACCTCAAACCACTCCTGGACACTCTTATTGGCCCAAGTTGCTGCTGAACTTGCTGCTGAACAGAGGGAAAGTGGGACACAGGCAGAAGGAGATGAAAAACACCACTACAAGGACTCCACTTAGGAACAGTGATGTAGTTAAAATGCCTGGACTCTCATCACACTTATATTTCCGTGTTATTTAAATAATTATTTGCATATAATTTATTTCCATTATTTGTATGCCTATCATAGGAGTTTGATTAAAAGGTAAAATAAATAGTATTTCACACAAAGCAATTTTATAGGAATCTTGCAGTGAATTAATTATAAGTCAATATAATGAGCCACAAAATAAAAATTACCCCATAAATAATGAAATCCCTCAGCCTTCCCATGCCATCCCCATTCCAGTAATCATACTGGCTCACTAAATACTAGAATAATTTCCATCATTCAAATTAAACACAATGGAATGATCTCAGTTACAATCAGAGCCTGTGTCCACAGTCTATCAAAGCAGCCATCCAGCCTACGGTCAGAAAGTCACCGAGTTTTCTGGTATGTCTGGAGAGAATCCAAAATGTTACAACTTTTCCACCTCAAAATACACATTGTAAAAATATATCTTCAAAAAAAAAAAAAGTTCAAGATAGAATGATTCAGAGATAAAAAAAAAAATTGCCCTGCTCCTCTTGGTTGAGTTGTTCACTACCAATTTTTATACTCAAGTTTCTAACAATAATATAAAAAAAAGCCCAACCAAACAATAACAACAAAAACCAAACAAAACCAAACAAAAAACCCATGAAGAAAAACCCCACATGCCAACAGTAGGGCCTTGGTATTAGAGTTGGATAAAACTGAATGGATTGAGGGAGCTGCTTATTAAAATGGAAATGGAAGAAGCCTGGGTTTTTATTGAGGAAAGTCAACATGAGAGAGGGAACAGACACGTGTTCAGTTAACATTACTACCAAAACTAATTCTGATCAGACAGTAAGAAGGAGTTTGAATGGATAACAGCATTACTTTACGTTGGTTTTTTAAACAAGCAAAAAAAATTCTGAATACAAATCCATGAGATGAGAGATAAGTGGTGGTCAACAGAATAACTTGCAATTTTCGAGAGACAAATATTTCAGAGGAATATCTAATGCTGTAAACTGAGGACAAGATGTGAAATCCCAAAAGAAAAGGAGTTAGTTGTGTCTTTTGGTAAACAACAAACAAAAAACCCACAAAGGAGTGATAAAAACAAGAACTCTATCAATTATGTCTGAAGCACACCTGATACAATTTCGAAGTTTCAATCAGTTTTGATATTAAAAAGAGAAATACTGGCACCTATTTGTGGCACTTGCACCTTCTAGTTTTATCTGGCTCCATTTGGTAAAACCAGGGATTCTGCAAGGCCATGTACTTGGTTGCACAGGGGACGCTATCACCGTGGTTAGGTCACCAGTGACCAACTGGGACAGGTAAGATTTCTGTCTGTACTTCGCAGGGAAAGTAGATTTGTAACATTCTTCAATATATTGGGATTTTATTTGCTGATGTTTAAGAGCTTGACAGCATAGACAGGTAATAAATTACTCTTACTTTTGGATGTAAATCCAGACTATGATTTGGTTCCTTAGTAGCTTAGAACGTTGCTACATAAAAAGAGCATTTTTTTTCCTTTGAGAATTTAGAGATGCATTCCTGTTTAAAATTACCAAACAAACAAAAACACCCCAGCAAAATAACCAGCTCCCCCTGTATCGTAAGCATTAATCATCTTTCAAGACCAGATCCTACAGATAAGTAAAGAGGAAGAATAAAAACCTTCTGCAATTTGGGAATCTCCCACAACTGCCCCAACAGTCCTGCAATTTCCGTACTGTTTGGACAACACTTGCTCTGCAGATGCAGCTCTCACTACCACCACTCTAACATACGCTCACCATCTAAAGCACAACTCTCATTAACGGCCTGATGCGAGGACTTCAGAATCACAGAATCATTTAGGTTGGAAAAGACCCTTGGGATCATCATGTCCAACCATTAACCCTATTCTATAAGTTCACCCCTAGACCACGTCCCCCAACACCATATCCAAGCGATGATTAAACCCATCCAGGGATGGGGACTCAACCCCCTCTCCGGGCAGCCCATTCCAATATCTCACCACTCTTTCCATGGAGAATTTTTTCCTAGCGTCTACTCTAAACCTACCTTGTTTCAGCTTGAGGCCATTCCCTCTGGTTCTGTCCCTAATTACCTGAGAGAAGAGACCAGCACCAGCCTCTCTACAATGTCCTCTCAGGGAGTTGTAGAGAGTGATGAGGTCTCCCCTCAGCCTCCTCTTCCTCAAACTGAACAGGCCCAGCTCTTTCAAACGGTCCTCATATGATCTCTTCTTCAGTCCCTTGACCAGCTTCATTGCCTCCTCTGCACCTGCTCCATCACCTTGAGATCTCTCATGTACTGAGGTGCCCAAAACTGGACACAGTACTCAAGGTGAGGCCTCACCAGTGCTGAGTATAGGGGGACAATCACCTCCTACTTCTGCTGATCACACTATTTCTGATTCAGGCCAGGATGCCATTGGCCTTCTTTGCCACCTGGGCACACTGCTGGCTCATCTTCATTCGCTTGTCAATTAGAACCCCCAGATCCCTCTCCACCAGACAGCTCTCCAACCACACTGCCCCAAGCCTGTAGCGTTGCACGGGGTTGCTGCGGCCCAAGTGCAGGACCTGTCAAAGAAAGGCAAATCAAAGGACATGGCCATAGGCGAGAGCTTATAGAAGCAATTAATTTTACACCTCAACAGCCACCACTGACCACAAAACAAGACCCTACTGGTTTAAGTAACTGCAGGGTAACAAAGCTAATCTAACGGATTTAGCCTCCCAAGAAATAAGATGGCAAATTAGGCATGTGCCCTTGCCTATCTGCAGTAAAGCAGTTTGGTGTTCCTGTTTCCAGAATAAAAAGGAGGTCTTAAAAAAAAAAAAAAAAGGGGGTTTCCTCCAACACTGAACTTGTTCCTGCCAAGGTCCTGATCTGCAGGTGCAAGGCTGCTCTTGCTTACAATTTAATGTCTAAAGTCAGGGCAAGCTCTAGCAGTAACAGGCTGCCCACTTGCTAGAGATTCTTCTTCTGATAAAACCTGAAGTGACCAGTAACTATTATTCTCTTTCTGTTAAAATCATAATGATTATATGTGTATTTCTTTCATGGTACAATTATATCATATGTTTTCAATTTATTTGCTGCATTTTCAGTACAATTCTAGGGGATATATTGTTTCTCTGGAAATGATCATTGAACTGTCTTGCTTCCCAGTTCATGTGGAGGATCCAAAAACTTTAGCTGTATTTTTCTGGTTGGTTTTTTTTTTTTTTTTGGCCAAATGGGAAACTTATTTCTTTCTGTTCTTTCTGCACTCTTTTAGCCCACCAGGTTTTTTTAATTTCCATAGTTACAGCATATGACTAAGTGAAACTATAGATAGTTTGTTCATGTGAGAGGTATTTCTCCAAATTCAACAGTTTGGCTGCTAATAACCCTGACACATGTGAGGAGAAACTACCTACTGAAATATAATTTACAAATACAAAATTTCCTTTCTCTGTTACAAGCTCACATTAAATGGTGACCACATATAGAGAGAAATGGCACAGGAATGCACCAAACCAACAACTTTCTTTGAGATGAAGACTGATATAATGAGAGGATCAGGATGAAGCTTGTTGGTTTCTAACTATATTTATGCTAGGAAATGAAATAGTCATCTGAGTTAAAGAGCTATTGTAACGAGTCTGGTTCAGGGGTACTTAAGCTAATTGTTTACTGTTTTGGTTTTTTTAATAGCATACAACTCTCAAACCTAAGATTTCTTTTCATAACCAATTGAGAAAAGTGGCAGTTATCATCAAATACATAATTTTCAGAAATGCCTGAGGAACTTCTTTAAACTTTACACAGTAATAGTAACAGGTCAATACAACAGAAGTTTCTGTATGTTGTACTCTAATGAATTTTGTTAGAAATTGCCTCTAACTACCTCCAAAGTATCCATTGATGCTGGAAGTAACCATTTAACTCACCTTCTCCAGCTTTAAATGTAAGTCAGGCTACCTGTTCTGAACCTGGTGTCAGGCTTTTAACTCTAAGCCATTAATGTCCTTTTTTAGATGATTAGGAATGATTTTGTGGAAGATGAGGAAAGAAAATCTTCATGAACAAATGGAGTGGAATAAGAAGTGGTAACCTTGTATTAAAATACATCTAGTCCTGTGGAATTTCAGTAAATTATTTCAAGAAATAGTGCAACTCCCACTATTACACGGAGGGAAATACAACTGGAATGCATGTGAAATACGTAGGACCTTTTAATCTGGTTTTGTATCATTTATAAGTAAGTTACACAAACAAGCACTAAATAGAATGGATACTAAGATTTGCTAACATGAAGTCACAAATTGCCAATCTTGGGCTCAATACTGCAGTATTAGCTGATCTCTTTTATAGGTGAACGTGGAATAATTTTCCTCTCATAGGACACACATATGAGTTGGTGCAAGTGGGTGCAGGTGCATCAAGGCACTAAAGATACTAAAAAGCCTTTTGGGTTTTTTTTGTTGTTGTTGTTGTTTTTAACATCACTGTTGTTATTCTAAAAACTTATTATTAAATAGTTTTTTTATGAAACTCTTTTCAGGAGTCAAAAGGTCAGTCTGTATCTAGGCATATATAAAATATATAAAGACAAATATTGATGCAGAAAGACTCTATATAATGTCAACCGTTATGCAACATTATTTACAGGCAGTGCTCTACCCAGGATGATTAATAAGATTATTTCCACATCTGGGTGGTGTTAATGGAAGAGTTAATTATTATAACTTTGATTGAACTGTTTACGATGTATTAATTTAATATTAGCTCTACAACTTATAGTGTCTAGGTAAATGACACTTGTGTTGGGTTCAAAGTAGGTCTTGACCCAGAGATGTGAAATCAATGAATGGTTTGTTCTCTCACTTTTACTTTAATGATCCTTGTAAGTTGTGATACAAAAGGAGCTTGAATCTCAAAGAAGCTCCTGACTTTAAAGAGCTTCTCATACTGGCCACGCTTGTGGTGGTCGGGAGATACTTTTTCACTGAGGCATCAGCACATGGAGGCACACCACTAGGGCAAGAAAACTATGAAAAAAATCTACTCAAATATTTATTTTGATGTTTTTCTCACCAGCTACTTTCTGCTGCACATTTAGCAGAACTGTCTTGTTGGGTGAATGATTCAAAGAGACTGTTCTGATAGTGAGTGTTTTGTTAGGGATCTTTGAACTATATTACTATAAAGCAGAAATTCTGAAAGTCCTCTTAACTGAGTAGGCTGTCTAGCAATCTACCTATATAGCTCATGATGTGATGGAAAACATCAGTGTAATGACAGCTGCACTTAACTGTAGACACTTCAGCAAATATCCTCTAAGAGTACATTAAGAAATGTATTTTCAGAATATGAAGAAAATTAATATGAACAAAAGAAAATGAAAAATACCTGAGAAAATATATTTCCAGTGCATTTGTTCTGATTCAGGGAATTAAAAAGGACATTTTTTTTCCAGTTACTCTTTGACTCATTATTTCAACTATGTGTTCTCAAATATAAATAGTAAAAATGTCAATAGCTTCCTCCCTGAGGATGACAGGAGTAAGGACATCCTACCAGGAGCAATGGTATTTTGTTTGCAATTTCAGTTGTTAGGTTTGGAGCTATGTGGAAAAGCAGTACCCTTGATGACTGGAAACAAGAATGATCTCAACTATGGGACTGACTCACAGAGCAGACAGGCAGTCACAAGACCTAGGGAAGCAGCTGAAAGGGAACATTACTTCAAGATGGAATCTCTAATACTGTGACCAAATCATCAGGGTGTGCACTCTTTAGGACTCACCTTTCACCCTAACAATTAGAGGTAATAACAGAGCACTTAAAAACATATAAATTTTTTATAATCTTCCACCAGAATTATTTCACTCCTTAGGGATTAACAAACTTTTTCTTGTCCGTTGAAGGTCAGTAAACTAGGAGTAATTTTGCATGCTGCTTTTCCTGGTCTTCAGAGCTTGAAGAGTTTTCAGTCTTACAGTGAATATGTAGGTCATGGTCCTTCCTGCTCCCTTAATGCACACCGCATGGGTATGTAGGACAGAAAATGTCTGGCATCAGCCACTCACTCCTGATGCCAAAATCCCAGGGTCCATGTTCTTTTCAGATTCTGGAGGAGAAAGGAAGAATGTCAAGCAGTAAATATCCAGGAAGGCGACACATCTCAAAGGACTGCAGCTGGGGGAAGGCACTTTCTTTTTCACTTGATTGTTTATATGCTTGTTAAACAATCAATTGATTGTTTATATGCTTGTTAGAGTGACCTTCACAGTTACTGAGCAATGGGTTTCATAATCCCTGAAGCAAATAAGGAATGTGGAAAACATTATCATAACTGGAAGTCCTTCTGGAGGGCTCAGTATTGGCAGGGTGGTCAGAAGCGTTCTGGATGCAGTTACAGATGGGACATGAGCAATGTGAGAATGGCAATATCTATACATCCTCAATACACTGAAGCCACAGATACAGCTTGAACTCTGGTGGTATAGGCTGTGATGACAGGGGACATTTTAACAGTGTCATTAACAAGCCTTGATGCAACCTGGCCTGGAACACTTCCAGGGATGGGACATCCACAACTTCTCTGGGCAACCTGTCCCAGTGTCTCACCAGCCTCATGGTAAGGAATTGCTTTCTTACATCTAATCTAGATCTACCTTCTTCCAGTTTAAAACCATTACACCTCATCCTATCACTACACCCCACCATGAAGAGTCCCTCCCCATCTTTTCTTTAGGCCCCCTTGAAGCACTGGAAGGCCACAAAAAGGTCTCCCTGGAGCCTTCTCCAGGCTGAACAACCTCAACCTCTGTACTGAGGGCCCAAAATGAATACCAAAACCCATATATTTTGCAGGTCTTGATCTCTTCCAACCTCATGGCAGCTGTTATCACTGGGAAAAACACCTTCCTGAATACACATAATGATGAATAAATTTCCAGGGGCTCAACGGGTGGATCCAGGAAGGCTGCAAATACAGATATCAGGACTTACTAAGTAGCAGTCATTTACAGATGGGAGCAAGTTGGCCAATCCCTCTAAAAAGTTATGTATAATTAGATTTGAAAATATTGAAATATATATATTTGTGGAAATACTGAAATACAGAAATGTCATGCAGTGGCCAACCTTAACTACTAGATGAACTACCAGATAATTCTTGACTGGCCTACAAAAATGGTAGACTTCTTCAATGTGAACCAGGAGCTCAGGATGATAAGAAAAAAAAATGAGCAGATAGAAAGGTTTAAGAGCACATTAGACTGATAAAATGGTGTATTTTGTCAAATAAGTTTCTTGGATACATTTTTATAGGTAGTGAGCACTTCTTTCACAAGTCAAAAACAAGCATTCAACAAATGCAGGTGAGCAGAGATTTGAGCCGTTATGTCAGGCATCCATGGGTTGAGATGGAAGAGCACCACAGAGTTCTGTGTTAGTAATTTGGGAAGAAAAAGGCAAACTTGTGGCATTTCTCACTGAAACAGACCAAAAATTCATATGAAAACCAATTACTTAATTCTCCTTTCTGTGTAATCCAGAATAAAATTTCTGGCAATATTATCAAGTACAATTTTAATCATGACATGCAAGAAAATATAAGATTGACCAAGATTCCATAATGTTGCAAAGGCAAAGCTGGCGATCGGTGATGAGAATATCTCTGGCCAGTTCTTGTTACTGTCTATCTTCTTGGGACAAAAACAGAACTAGATCAAGTGCTTTGTCCAAATCAAGGCTGGCATCCTTAACTGGAAACACCATCCTTAGCTCTTCCTGGCTGATGCCTTGAATAGACTGCTCTGTGGCTTGAACTCAAGATTATTTTTTTTTTTTCAGACCAGTACAGACAAACATCTATGAAGACACAGACATAGAAGGCACCGTCTTAAGCAAGAGAATGGACCTGATCACCTCTTGAGGACCTAATCCATTCCAGTCCTCTGGCTGTAGAAGGTTGCCCCTCTACTTCCTTGAATGGAAGAATTGGGCAACAGTTTTGCCTGTGGAGTGATACCAGAGATCATTGTCACTGCCCTTCTATGGTGAAGTCCATCAGGTGTGATTGAATTCAGGCTGGTCTACCAGTGATGGTAAAACCTGGTCTTAAATTCATGAAAGCATGAAATAGTCCAAATGTTTTGCCATTATCTGTGTGAAAACGTGGCTTACTGAACAGATGGTTCAAGTCACACTGGACCAAACATGTTATGCAGGCATTAATCTGTGGTAGTGCACACCATAAGAAAAACTGACCGAGTAAGAAACTTGACTAAAACTTCTGACTTGTCATCAACCTACAAGTGAGGCTTGTCACATTTCTGGCTGGGTTTTCTGGTTTTATTTAAGAATGAAACATTCCTGTAATCAATCTGCAATGAAGTTACACTGTTTTCTCATTTGTCTTCAAATCCTTTCACCTATGAATAGAAGCGTGTTCTCTAACATTCAGATTCTCAAAAAGCTCAGAACAGGCTTTAACTTTCTCTATCTGCTGTGGTTCAGTCAAGATTATAATTTGTAAAGCCTTCTCTTAATGATGCAGAAGAAAACATTTATACAATTTTAGGCAGAGTATTTGAAGTTTCATAAATGTCCAAATGAAAATTACTTGCTAGTAGATGAGAAGATATTAGGAAAAACAAGCAAACCACTTCTTGTTCAGTGGTTTCCTGCAGCAGAAAGCATCCTAGACAGATCCATTCAGTAAACCCCGTGCTCCTGTAAGGTTTTATGACCCTTCAGCCCTTCTGAAGGCTGCCTTGTTTGGCTGCCTTTTACATTCTGCGTGGGCAAGCTGAAAGGGTGTATAAAGGAGGCATGTCACCCACACTTAGTATTACAGATCATCTGCTTCATTTTTGTCTGTGCAAACTTAGGCAATTGCTACACAAACACCCACTCAACAGCTTGCAATAGAAAGAATGCTATTATTACAGTATTTAACTGAAGTAATAACTAGAGCAAGGATGCCTAACCTCTTGATAATCAGGACCTGAATTATATTACAATGTTAATTTTGGGATGTGATGCTGAGTGTGGTTCATAACACTTCAAGTGGTGCAAAATCATTCCGGACCATCCATTACACTGCTCTAAAGTGGAAATCTCAGTCCTGACTGAAAATTCATTGAAATTTCGTTTTGCTAGGTTAAAGAAAATCCACATGCCTCTTGCCTTAATTCCCCTAGAACAAGCTTCTGCATCTCTGTCATCCTTTGGACTCTCATTCTTGTTTCAATCGGGATTAATCTGAATCAACAAGAAAGAAGTAGAATTAAATACAGGATTTCAAAGAAGGTCTCAGTAGTGCCTTCCACACCAGTCGTAACACTTCACTAATCCTACCAAGAATTCTCATCAGATAAACCCTAAGGTTATACTCACCCCTGCCATAGCTTCATCCCCTTGGCAGGATGGCCAGGAAGGATTTACAATTAGAAAATGAAACATGAGTTTACCATTTTGCCACATCTCGAAATTTGCTATTCTTCAGTTACCTGGGATTCTTAACTTCATGAAGCTACTACAAAATCCTTACTACTGGGCTTGCCATTACGTATAGTTCTTCTATACATTGAGAAAACTGACTGGTTCTAGCGTTACCTTCCCTGAATCTTGGTTTTTCATTTCAATTGTGTAATTTCTGCTCCTTCATCTTTATTACTAATCTGCCAATGCTCCACCTCATTGCCATTATTCAAAATTAGAGCAAAGAACTTTTTCAGCCCTATTAACTTTTTATTTCTCTCTCACTTCCAGTGGTTGCTACTTTTGATTTTATCTTAAGGTAGAAAATATTGACTGTTACTTTCTTTCTCTTCCTTCTCTTCGTCTGCACTCTCCACTCACTACTCTTGTCGATCTCGCGCCTT
>WTSP01025918.1:0-44325 GCA_025331215.1 Actenoides lindsayi
CCGGAAGCGGCGCGAGCCCGTGCGCAGGCGCGATGGGCGGGCCCGGGCCCCGCGGGTCATCGGCAGCGAGCACCGGGGGGGGCGGAGAAGGCGGGAGGCCCCGCCGGAGCGTCCGCAGCCCGGCCCGGCGAAACGCGAGGGCGGGCGGCGGGCAGGGAAGCGCAGGGAGCTGGCCCGGAGACCCGGTAGCGGCCGGCGGGCCCTGCTGGGCCGAACGGCGCGGCGGGGGCAGCGGCCGTGTCTGGAGCGCGGCCGGAGCGGGTGCCGGCCCCCGCCCGGCTCTCCCTCTCCCCGGAGGCTCCAGCAGCACCCCCCCAGGGGGCTCTGTCCTCCCCACACCCCCGAACGATGCCGGACGGGTGCTGGTGTGGCACTGTTCCCGCGACTTGCAGAGAGCCCTTGCGAGAGAAAGGAAAAAAAAAAAGTCTGTTTGCTCCAAAAATGGTTTATTTATATATTTCTATGTATTTTAAGTAAAATAGCCGTTTTTACCAAAATACGATATACAAGCACGTGGCTGTAAAATAACTTCAAACCAATTCACTATAAAATTACTTCTGGGAGTAAATAATCCAGTACTCGGCGAGACAAAACGCTCCTTGTGCCCCCGCAGAGGTGCTCTCACCTGGCAGCGTCTGCAGGACGCTCCCTCCCTCCCCTCCCACTGCTGGGCCTTGGCCGGGCAGCTGCAGCTTGTGCTTTTAGCCCTGGCGAGGCCAGATCCTGCTCCTAACGAGGCCCTGACAACACGTGCCGGGAGGGATCTGCAAGGCAGCAGGGCTGATGCTCACACCAGGCTTTTATTCTTGAAGGACCAGCTGCTGGTAGCGGCTCTGGGAGGATCTGCACTGCTCAGGGGGCTCCTTGGGGCCAGCAGGTTGTGCTGGATTCTGCTCCTGCTGGCAATGGAACCAGGATCTCTGGCGGCAAAACATCTGTGTGTGCATGGGGGCAGCGGGCACGTTATTAAGTCAAGAGGAACTCAGAGATGCTCCCTTAATCCCCGCAGAGATCTGCTGAATTTAGAAAAGGAACTAAATCTCCTCTGTCTGGGCAGAGGAATGGTTTGGAGAGAGGAAATAAATAAATAGATGGTGGCTTATTGTCACTCCTGAATACAGAGCAGACACGAGTGCCCAGTGTGTTCCTCCCCTGCTCTACCTGCAGCCATCCAGAGCTTCAAAGCACTCGCAATACACCTGGCCACAGGAACAGTATTGTTCTAAAAAGTCAAAGGTACAAAACCCAATAAAATATATGAGAGCCACCTCAGGAATGCAAGACCTCTGCTCTGGAGAGCTTTGCCCTGCCCTCTGTGCCAGCTTCCCTCCCAGAGGCCGGCTGCAGCTCGGCTAACGGCACCCAGCTGCCCCGAGCAGCTCAGAGCTCGGGGTGTTGGGGTGACTGGTGCTGGCCCTGCCTGCCGAGCTCCCCCAGGCCCAGCAGCCACCACACAGCAGCGACTGACACTCAGCAGCCACTTAAGATACCTGTCAGGACTAAAGGAGGGCTCTGGAGCCAGAACAGTTCCTGAAGAATCTTAACACAGATAAAGCTTTTGTAAAAGAAGCCTCAAGACAAACAGCAGTTGTTCAGACAGATTCCAAGCTTTTTTAGTTTTCAGGAAAAAGCAGACGAAGCACAGCATGGAGTTACAGCACAAGGCAGGCGGCGGGGCAGGGGAGTTGCTTCACAACAGATGGATCTTGGATCATCCGGTCCTTCAAGGAGAAGCCTGACCAGAACTACTGGAGTTATAGCTTTTGAAGATGATTATTTGGAGCCTATGTTCCTGCCCACTCCCCCCCCCCCCATCCATTTCCTATGATCCTCAAAAGACATCTCTGAGCATCTTCCTGGGGAACAGTCTTGAGGGGTTTAGTAAGTCATGACTTGATGGGTATTACTTTGATGAGCTACCCACACAAACCATCTTGAAACTTCTCAAGAAAGCACTCCAGGGAGCGAGTCCAGTTTGCACAGCTCACAGAAGTGAGTGATCCATTTAGCTTGCACATAAAGCAAAATGACACACCACATCCCGAGAATAATTAAAACCAGAGCATTGAAGACTCGTGACCCTGGATTCTCCTCTCGTTGTTATTTTGAGAAGTCAAAGGGGAAAAACCAAAAGGCAGCAGCAGTAGCAGCTTTGGCTGGATGTTCCTAAGCCAGCTGGAAGAGGAGCACAAACAGAGGTGCCTGCTGCTGGAGCAGAGTTTGTCTGAAGTAGCACGTGCAGTACGCTGGGATCTAGGCAGGAGCAGTCCAGTTCGTGTTCTCCTCTCACTGAGTTAGGTACAGAATTTACCCCTTAAATTCGGTACTGCCTGGTGGGGGCAAGTCTTCTCCACAAACATGAGCAACAAAGATAAATGGAGAAAGGGAGAGCGAGGCAAGAGGGAAGGCGTTAGGCTGGAGAAGAAAAGGATTTGTTCTCATTTAGAAATGGTTCAGCCTTTGCTTCGCTTCCACACCAAGGACTGCTAGATACAGAAACCAAATTGTTCTTCAGTACATACAAGCATACATCGAGAAGGTACCTACAACCACAGCACACAGCAGCACAAGTTTAGAATGACTTAGTAAGCTGAAACAAGACAAGCCTTTACTTGGAGGGGATATATCAGTATTTTCATCTTGAATGCAGTTGTTTTGGGTGGGAAGGGAGCGGGTGGCTCAAAAGCCAAGACCAGATACTCACCCTGTCTAAAGCTAGAGCAGACAGAGGGTATCAGCCTTTTGCTTACAAAGTAAGGTCTCGTACTCCTACCGACACAACAGGAGTGAAACCTTTATCTTTGAATACCCCTGCCAGCAGCGTGCCTCTGAACAGCAGGGCAGTAGGTAAGAGGAGAATGAGGGACCTCAAGAAGCAATTTTTGACCTGGACAGTCATTGCTCCTAAGTTCAATTTCTAAACTAGTTTCCAAGGCCTTATATTCTCCTCCTACACTCTGGCTTCTTTTTTGTTTTGTTTTTTAAAAACATGCATTCTCCTCTTAGATCCACCTGGGTGACAAGCAAACAGAACCTCTTCTCAGGGCTGCCAAGTGGATTAGAAGCCTCTCGGGTCACAAGCAAGGCCTCCCCACTTCAGCCCAGCTAACACGACGACTGGGTCTGTCAAGGCTTTCCCAGTCAGTTAACGGCAACGTCCCAGAGGTTCACCAGCCCACGCTAATGGAATCATCATCACCCTTATGCTCACAAATCTCTTTTCTAGATATACAGAACCCACATGAGAACAGCAAAAGCTAAAGCAAAACAAAAGGATTTGGTTGGAAGGCAGTGAGCTGGGGAAAACTAAATTCCCTGTTTCCATGCAGGCTGCACACTGCTGGTGGAGAAGCAGCAGGCAGGGCAGCAGATAAACCTCTTGCTGCTGCATTAAAGCCTTTCTGCATCTTTAGTGTCTACGGACAACCCCACGTTTGAATGACTGGGGACCTCTTGCCAGAAAGGCAGATCAGCAGCTAAGAACACATGGATCTTATCACTGCAATACCTACGGGTGTACTCCTGTCCCCGGGCTGACCAGGGTCCCCCGTGCCTGACAGTGGCTGTGAATTACTTCAAGGTCCAAGTGCAAGTCCCCAGAAACAGCAAATTACAACAGCAGAGAAGCCACAACCTTTACTACAACCACAAAAGGTCTGCAGAACCTTGTGGAATACACCCAGAAAGGCGTATGTGTGTATATATAAATTTTGTATATAGACATTGTACTGTTTCATTCTTTTTAATACATATACAAGTACCTGTACATATATACACATTTACAATTTACACCAGCCAGGAGATGGATGCGTATTGTACATATACACACAAACGCCGAGAATACACATGCACACACACAAACACACACTCTTTAAAATAAACTCCACATCCCAGGCAATGAAGTCCTGCCACAGTCCAAAGGGGAGCAGCACCAAGTGGTGGTGGCGGGCGGGGGGTTCAGGACTGCTCAGGACAAACAGGAGCATTCACAGAATTTTTTTTTACACATGGGAAAGTAAAGAGTGGATGTCACAAGCTTCAGCCCAGCTACAAAGAACCTTCATGCAAACTTCCCAGCTACACTCAGCAATTCGTGCTGTTCCATACTGTGCTCTCCTCTGCTCAATGGGGTCTGCCAGAGCCCTTCACTACTCCAGCTGACTAGACCATACCTTGTATGACGGCACTGCAAACAGGCCTACCATGATACTATGGTAGTCACCAAGTCCTGCATTTTCTTACCTAAAAATAGAGACATAAAAGCACTGATCAGACTTGTCCTTTCACTTGTTTTCTAGCAGCCCATGGAACAGCGACAACAGATACTTTTTCATTTAATAGTTTAACATATTTTCATCTCCTTCTCCATGCTCACACTCAGTCAGGAGTTGCAAGACATCTTCTAGCTCTGCAAGGAAGGCAGAACAGTCCAAATGAGGCAGCAAGGACTTCTGCCAGCAGTCGGAACTGCCTTCTCCAGCAAGTGACTTTACAAAGGCCACCGTACGTACTCCTTAACGTACACAAACTGAGCATTATGGGCTGAGGGAGCCTGTAGTGCTGCCACATATCGTTACGGCCCCTCACTTTCACTGGTTCAAAGGAAGGACTGAGATGCAGCGGTGGGCATGCAAAACATTAACAGGGCTTTATGGCAGCACCCACTTTGTTTAAGCTGCAAGAGGAGCATCAGCATCTCTCCTGGGGCAGAGGGATCCAGCACAGACAGGTCAGATCAATGAGTGACAGGAAGGGCTCATATGCAGCACTACACGGGACATTCTTTTGGCTCCTGCCAGGGACTGGTAACACTGCGGGAGCCGCACGTTCCATCCACACACAGAAAGGAGGGATAACACCTGCTGGAAATGTAAGAATTTCTATCTAGTACCTCAAAATGAAGAGTGTCCCCTCCTCCCAGAAAACTGTGGCAGCAATAAAATGGCAAAGTGACCCACATGACAGCGAGAGATGGGGGCTCGCTGTCGTAGCTTTAATCTGCCAGCCAGCTACCCAGTCAGGCAGGGTGGAAATCGTGCCCTTGGCCAGCAGCGCAGAGTTCATATATAAAATTGCTGTGTCAAATTTAAAGGGATCGTTAAGTATCTCTACAACTTCACTTCAAACCCGCTGCTCCAAATGCAACTTAATTGTCCACAGTTTTGTCTACTTACTTTGCCTAACACTGAAAAAATATATTTGTTATGAAGGACCCTGGTTTATTGCTATTGTTGATTTGCACTGTGTGGTTCCATCTTTACCATTTCAAATCCAGACTCTTTGGGGATAAAATACTGGGTTTTCTACTGATTTTTTTTTTTTTCCAATTTCTTAAAATTGTATAAAAATAAAGGATTTCCACAAATGTGGGTATAAGTAACCAATAATACTTCTATGCTTAGGATCAGCTGTTGGAAATGTGGTTGACAGCCACAAGACCAGAAATAAACCTCTAGTGATTCTTTAACATTTAAAAGACATGAAAACTTCGGCTTATAAAATTGACCCCATACAGAATGGAACAGCTCAACTAACAGCTGTTTAGTTACTTTTTAAAATAATGGTCCTAAATTTAAAAATAAAATCAAGTACTTCCTTTTACGATTTTCACATTATAAAACTGCACCATTCAAAATCTGTGGCCAGGGAAACCCCTTTGTAGTAAGACAGTTTCTTTTAATAGTCATCGAGGGTGTTTTCCAGGAAAACATTCCTAACATCCAGTATGGAAGCCAGCTCCAAAATGTGCTTTTGGAGGTGAGGGTTCTCCACCGTTTCATCTCGCGGCAGCTGAGGATAAGATTCCGGATAATTTCGAGTCTCCTGCTAGATGACAGTGAAAACAAAGAGAAACAGACATTCATTTACTTTCACACCCTTTACAAAGAAGACTGCAAAAGGCCGATCTCACCTAAGAGGAATCCTAATCTGTTTAGCATGCCCCAGAGAGAGAAAATACTCTAGCGTTTCCTGTTCTCTCTTCCCACTGACTCGCAGAGGGTCACGGGCAATGCAATGCAAACGCCTCGTCATCTAAGATGGTTAATAACATGTTCACAGAAGCCTTGCCAAAAACAAAACCAAAAAACCCCACAATAAAAAAAAAAAAAAAGACAAAAGGACTTCACATATACTTACCTCCTAGGCTGGAGTTCATTTCTGGAAATTATGTAAGCATCTCCAGTGGGACGTTCATCTCAGCCTAAAACAACTAAGACACTGGGGGCAAATCTATCTCCACTAATAGGAGACCTGCTGCTTTTCTCTGGTGCCAAAGCAGCCCAGGTAGCTGACTTAGGCTTGGAAAGCTACTAGTGTCTGCAGTTAGGCAAGAGGAACACTGTACCTTGCTGTGCTTCAACTTCTAGCTTTTTCTGTTGTGTTTAAAAGGGAGGGGGTGGTTTATATGCCAACACTCGCATATATAAAATGGTGTCAATCCCGAAGCAGACTCTACTGTTGGCACAGCATTAGCCTACAGGGAGGGAAAACTCCATCTTCCTGTTTAGCTTATTAATTTACACCACTAAGTCCTTTCAAAATCCATTCACACTAGAATACATCCCAGCAATAACATTCCACTCCTCCCCACTTCCTCTTTTATTGTTCTACACCTTTTTAGTTGCATAGAAATAATAAACTTGAATTATTAAGAGGAATTTTTCTAGCAGACAAGGCTGTTCAGAGTGACATAATGAATTAGAGTGTGTCTGCTACTTATGTAGAGGAACAAGGATTGAGCAAGTCAAAGGCTTCGTGCCTTCGGAGAGATACAAAGGCCCAGATTCAATACTAGCTGCAGGCATTAGCATGCGAGCATCAGTTATCTTCCTGAAGTCACAGTGATCTGCTTAGCCCTAAGACCCTCCCATCCAGAGGCAGTGCAGTTCTGTATGCACTGGACTGTCATTCTCACAAAGGGACAGATGTTCCTGCATACCCGGAAAATTTTGTGCATCCTCATAGTAGCCGAACAGAAGATAAATCTTGTTAGAAGCAAGCGAAGAAACTCATCCCCAAAAAACTGAAGAAAGGACTGATCTGTAGAGAAGGCAAAGAAAAGTCAGTTTAGAAAGGCTTAATTTTTTTTTATTTTATTTTTTTTTTAAAGAACAGACTTAGGGGAAACCACTACAGATTCTTGTGTGTTCCCCTTATTCCCTATTCTGTCCCTCAGAGAGGCTGAGCAAGAAAAAGCAGCATCCACGTCCGCGGGGTGCTGAGGTTCAGAGGCTCAGCTGTGCATCTCCAGGCACGTACCTATGGATCGGGAGTGGGTCAGCAGCTGGGCAATGTCTCGGTTGATTTTTCTAAGGTAATCTTGACACTTCTCCCACAATCCTCTGCGCATGCTTGATAATCCAGAGACAAATAGGAATGCCATTAAAGGATTGTTCAGAAAGAGTGTGAAGAGGCTACCCCGCTGAGACTGATCTAAAAAAAAAAAATAAATCAATAGACAAAGAGATACATTTGGCACATGAAACAGAAAAGCTGTCCCTGCCACAGAATGGAGTCGCTCACCCACTAAATTCTGTAACAGAGGAACTGTGTTAGTTACATCTCCTCTCCTCTTGTGGCAGATCTGTTCTCGAGATGATGCAATAACTGGCAATAAAGGCTGGCTGGAGATGTGCGTTAACATCAAGAGAAATGAGATTTTTCTCATGAATTGTGGGAGGCCTATTTCTTTATTTTGAGCACATAACACAAAAGTCGTAACAGAAACAAATGATAGAAGATGCTGATTAGAAATCCTAAAGAGAAGTATTAAACATGGACATTCTTGTTTCATTCAAAAAACTAGGCAGTTGAACCTATACAATCCCTCCCCGAGTCTGACTCCGCTCACTTTCTGGAACTAATAAAGCTACCCAAAGTGCTAATAATAATCATCATCATCCCAGCACTGGGCTGGCAATTTTCTGAGTCTCTGTGCAGAAGAGATTTTGTCTCCTAGCATTCATTGAAATGATCTGTAGAAATATCATCATTGTTAGAATAAATTATTTGCCATAAACAGTACCTAAACTTTATTATACTACTTCAGGGAACATTAATTTGATTTAGGGATTACACAGTGATGAAAAGCTGCCTTTCTCTGAAGAATCTAAATTATACTTGTTTGGGATAGATATATAGTGAAACTGGAACTTAGGAACTGGAACATGTTAGGACATGCAAACCACACATACCTTGCAATGCTTTTGGATATGCTGTTGGAGAGAGCAAGCACACCAACGGTTGTCCAAATAAGTTTGTGAAATTCTGTAACAGATAAGAATTTTGAAGTATTGATGGTCACTTTGCTTGCTTTTGACTATTCAGCATGTTAAGGGTGCAAACAAAGACTCTCAGTGACAGAGAACACACTACCACCCGTCACACAGTTCAGCACTGGCAGTACAGCTGACATGTTGACTTACTCATAGATGACAGCACAGAAGGAATATAACCCATTACATTTTAAAGGGATTACAATTCCCTCACTTCTGCTGATAGCAGATACTAATTTAATGGCAGTATGGCTTTCTGTAGTAACACATTATTGACCAAAAAAAAACCCCAACACATAAATCATGTTTTGCAGTAAAAGCAAAAACTATTGGCATTCAGGTCAAAGTAGGTCTAGCATCTTTCCTCAGTACCAACTGAACTATCTAGTCAAAGTCATTTCTTCCCCATTTCCTTCTAGCAGGAGGAACTATGTCTGATGAAACAGAAAAGCCCCATGGAGAAAAGTTTAAAAGTAAGCTTCCTCTAAAGCAAGTATGTCCTAATCTTAACCTCTGCTATACTGAACCCTCATTTTACAATACTCATTTCATGTACCTTCCACCAACATCTTAATTATTGCCTAAGTGTCCTGATGCACCAGAATTTCTCTAGAAATCTCAAATGACACCAACAGTTACCTGGTAACAGTCGTACTGTGCATCTGTTTGGTAGGTATACTGTCTGGTAATAATTATCACCAATAAAAAAAGTAATTAATTTACACAACGTCATTAGCTGCCCTGTGTCCTACCAAAACAGCTTTCCTAACACTGAAGGCTTGCAAAGCCACCAAAGATGTAGAGGCTCAGGTCTGCATCCCATCAGAGCAGACGTTCAAACCACGCATCCAGAGCACAAGTGCAACACACACCTCTGCAGGGTATATTCTTAAAACTGGCAGGTACATCACCAGAAGGATTTGCTTGTGTAGAATCATCAAAAAGCTATATATTTTTTTTTTTGTTCCTTCTGGCTCCTGCTTAATTCAAATGGAACTTTCCCTTCCAGGCAGTATATTTCAATTAAATTAGTTTCACTGAATTAATCTAATCTAAATAGTAAGGACAGTAATCTAGTCTAATCTAAATAAACCATTTCCCATATCTGGCAGAGTGCTGACTAGGCCTAACCCCTGCTCTTTCATTAAGAGCCCAAGAGAGATTTATAATGCTAGGTGCTAAGGTTTGGTCTCTAATGAAGAAACCAAGACTGTTACCATGAAGACAGTAACTGCAGCCAACCCAGGAATTAGTGAAGCTCCCTACAAAGAAACCAATAAAAGGCCAGAAGGAGCGACCCCGAGCGTGGCTGGTTGGGATCGAAGGCACTCCCTCCGGCAGGGCACACACTCCAGGCTGTGTGGAGGCTCAGCATCCATGAGCAGATTCACATGTCCAATTCTATGTTGCCTCACCCAGCTAGAGACCAAAGCAGACTTCCCGTGTGCTCCATCAGTAAAGAGACAGTGTAATTCAGTGCTGCCTACAGCTTAGAGCAAACCCAAGGGTCACTCGTGTATCTCGGAAGCTATTACTTGCTGACGGTATCCGAGATCACTTTGGACTTTGTCCCAGCAGAGCTTCAAGTCAACATAGCCATGAAGTCCTGCACAGGGGAGCAGCTACATGCGTTAACAGAGAACAGCTCCTTGGAAGGCAGCTGCTCGTGCCAGTTGCTACATCTGAACTACAGATCCAGGAGAAGACTCTCAAGCTTCCCTGTACCTGTCTCAGCTCTTGCCCAGACACAACTGCCCACCATAGCCCAGGCAAACACTGGGGTTAACCCAGCACTTCTATTCCTGATTTTCACAGAGAAGTGCTGTGGGCAGAGGTGCAGCAAGGGGAGAGGAGCATGCTACAGCCATGGCTTGGAGCTGAGCAACAGGAAACCTGCCCTGCTGTCTGGATGTTGGCAGCAACTCTGGATAAGGAGTCCCCTTCCTTTCAGTGCATGGACAACTCCAAAAAGGATAAAACATATTTCTGTTTCAAAACTGACTGGTTTTTTTATTCAGTATTCAAGTTTTCCAACAGAAGCATTGCTGCCATTAAAAATGTGTGTCATAGATATCTCTTTCCAAAAAAGGGACTATACATCATCTCCAGAAGAAAGTCACTCCACATGTAAGCCTTACTGTGTTTATACCACATTGCTGACAAAGGCCTTGCATTCTTACTGCCTGGAGTTCTTGTTTTGGTTTGGGTATTTTTAAGACTTTGCATTTGACCATAATCTTAGACAACCACAGCTACAAGAAGATACTGATTTAAAAATATTCTTTCATCCACATATACAGCGGTAGCTTTCAAGAACACAAGCATCTATATTTAAATGGAAGTGTTAAAAAAAAAAAAAATAAAAAAGAAAAAACCCCATGGCTTGAAGTAGATATGCTCCATTTGCAGTTATCTTCCACTTTGGGCTAAATATACAGGGGAGGAAGCTGTTCAAGTGCCGCTGATTTGACAAACTGGCAAGTTGCTTCCTGGCAAGACTTACTTTCAGTCATCACCATTTAAGCCCTCCAGAGAGGGAGGGGAGGAGAGCGCGTGCAGGAGAGCAGAAACGGGCTGCAGCAAAGATGTGTGAGCCGTTGCCGTTACTGCCGGTAGTGCTGGCAGTGACATTTAAATGTCAGGATAGCTACTGTCCTACCAGAAAAGATCAGAGCAGCCATGCAGAAAAAAGTCAGTACACTGACTTCAACTTCTCACACAGTTGCACAGAACCTCTTTGTGCCAGTGCTTGTGTCTACAAAGCATCTCACAACACACCCAGAGGATAGTCACAGGACAGCACGACCAGTGTCTGGTGACAAGGAACTCAGCACGTCAGCACGCACAGAGCGACAACAGACAGGGATTCATCACAAGGATAGAAAATACCAAGACTGAGAGCCCTGCCATCTACCTTCAGCTGAGAACAGAACACCTACACCCATCCCCACACATCTACCTGCTTGGGTTCAATGGCAATACACTCAGAAGATGAAGGTCAGTTTTTAAATGCTGAATAGAATTTTTTTTTTAAATAGGGGTCTGTGCTCTTCACCAGCCCTCCTCCCCCCCCCTCCTCTCATTTCAGATTCCTCACAATTGTGCCCACACAATTCTGATCTGGGTCAGAGCTCTTGGCAGCCACTTCCATAATCCTGGAATCTTCATTCTCTCAGAAAGACAAGTAAATCATTCTAATTGTGTTTCTCTCCCTCTAGATGAGGAAGGGAACTTAATAAAAAGCAGATTTCCCCTGAAATCTAGTGTGCTGAAGTTAAATGCAGGAGTAGTTTAAAGGCCCTTTGAAATGCATTACAATGCAACAAGCCAAAAACCTCCTGGAGAGGCCAGATCACTATTCAGACTGCCAGGTGAGAGTTCCCTGGCTCAGTACAGAACTACTCTGCATCATACCGATCACTGACTTAGTACCTCTCATTGGTCAGGAAATGCCTTTAGAACAACTGACCCAGGCTGTGGATACTGAACAAGGAATGAGTTCATCTGGCCACTAGACGTCCCTGTTCCTCCTGAAATGCAGCTGTGAACGCTCACTTTTCTCACAGCACATAATGGAGCTATAAAAAGGAAGACATAAGGAAGCGGCACTTTCCCCAGATACAGCACATTCTTAGTATCCCATTGATGAATGAAATAAACGTTGTAATGCTATCCAGATTCACTGGCAGCTGAGACTGAAAATGCCTGCTTCTGTATTACCCGAACTGCAGATTCCCCGAGCAGATTTGACAGAGTGACTCTACTGTAAGTCCATGGCACCTAGGAAGGGGGCTCATTGTCCAAGCATATACCACTCTACAGTAACACTGGATGCTAATTTGAGTCTTGTTATTTCCTTTTCAGGCACAGACACCCCACATTTTATAAGCTCAGGCTCAATGCTTTGACTCCTTTCTGCTGCTTAAAAGCAACTGAGTGTTGGATGACTGGAAAAAAAAAAGCAGATTAGTTATCTCCCTCCCCCATGCACACACACCAAGAGTTGTCTTTGGTATAGAACAAAAATAAACCTCCCACCAGAGACCTTGGAAATCTTGAACCTTTTTTCCCTCCAGGAGGATTTATTACTTTCCAATGAGCGGCTGTTCATGTGCTTCTCCTTCTTGTTCCTATTCATAGGATCAGATCCTGACTAGCATGCACAACCTCAAAAGAAAAGAAAGACTGAATACAAACTGTTTAAAAAAATAGCCTGTTAAAAGTGTAAGCTAACTAGGGGATGACACTGTATCCTATCACATGGGGAGCTGCCATCCAGAGCCTTACCTTATAGGCGACGCTGTTTGAAGAGTCCACAATGATAAACAGGGGCTTTCTTGTGAAAGGGTAGAGATCTCCAGGGTGAAGACTGAAATGAGAAAGGGACGCTTCACAGAGCACTAGAATTGCTGCAAAGCTGTGATGACAGTGCCTGAATTTCTCAGACACACAGCAGCCCACTGTCCAGGAAACTTACCAGTGCATCTCCTTGTAAGACTGGTTTCGTTTGTGGATAGCGTCCCCGTTTATAATGTCCCGGTTACTGTTTGTCAGAACACCACCAAAATCATATGGACCTACACGTGGCAAAAAGAAAGCTAAAGTCAGCAGAGACGACTCACCTCTGTTACAGATTTCACGCTTATGACATGGAGGAAGCAACCACAAATCCCAGAAAACTACACAGATCTGAACTGCTGCAGTCGCGAGGAGAGGATGAAGTAACGTGGAGACTTCACTAACTGCATATTCAATTTTATGCAGTTTTAGTAGTTTCAGCATCTATCAAACAGAAGAAAGCAATGTAACTTCATAACTTCTCATTTATTTGTTCACTGCTTATCCACAAACATAATACAAAAGATCCAAATATTTGCTGCTGTTACACTACGCAGCAAAAGGATTAAAACCCATTACACGTTTCATACAGGAAATCGATACCTTTGTAAAATTACTATGAGCTAGCATACTCCAGATTCAGAATTTGATCAACAAGTGAGGCTAAATCAATCAAAAACCCTGAAGCCTCTCAGAATAGATATAATATCAGCATCTGCAGTTATAACACTGCAAAGAGAAGAGCGTGCTCATAGAGTGAATGTGCTTTCAATACCCCTAGAAAGGGCAAAACAGTTTTAACTAGATTTCAAATCTGCAGCAGAGTTTTATTTTAAGATCTCAAATACGTAATTCACAATTTTTCATGCACACAGCCTGGACACGTGTTCTGAAGGTAAGACAAAGAAATACTCTGCTAAGTTAGCACAGCAGAGCTGCTTGCCTAACTGTCTGATGGAGAGCAAAGATGAAAGTAATGGCTATAAAAAATATCAAATAAAATAGCAATAAAAAAATCCTACCAAAAAAACCATAATGCTTGAGATACCAGGAAATATTTCTGCCATTGATATGCATATGGAATGTCACTAACACTAATGAAGCATTAGGATTTCCTCATTCTGTTACACATTTGCAGGGTTGGTTGACCCATATTTGGCCACCAAATGCAATGTTTCCAGGTCTGGATACGTAAGACACCTTGCCATTCTGAGGGAAGCTTTGGGAATACAATATCAGGAGCAGAACACACATTAATGTAGCACTGTTACAAAGGTCTGGCGTGACCTGTCAAACACAAACGGCTTACAGGTGATGGATGAACAGTGCAACTTGCAGCTGCTCTCCCTTTTAATAAGGCAGAACTTTCTGGTCTGTGCAGACTACACCTTATTAAAAGAACGCAGCAGGACTGGGAGTCGTTTAAGGAACACTGTGGTCTGACTGTGCAGCTCTTCAGGTGACAGCACCTGGATGCCTCTACTGTCAGGTACTAAGCTGAGACAATACATGCAGCAAGGTGGACATATCACAGGCTTCAAAGAACATGGTTCCATTAGAACCTATCACCAAGTTGCAGCAAAAAGTAAAATGTTAAAAGCTTTTAAAAAAAAATTAAAAAAATCACTGCCACAATCCAAACCTGACAGGGATTTTTTTTTTTTTTTTCCTTTAACATTTTGAGAGCTCTACAAATCATGCACAGGGATGGACAAGGCATGCATCTTATAAAGGAATGCGAGTCTCAAACAGATGAGGTGTGTACAATATTTAGGATGTTAAAAACTTTTTTTTTTTTCCTTAAATGATATTAACAGATCTTTTGACCGTGTTTACTTCAGCCAACAATTTTCAGCTTTTAGATTGCAGCTGCATCCAAATATTCTGCTGAGTTACAAAGAACAGGAAGATGAGGTGAGGGGAATTGTCAAAAATCATGAGAAGGGCTTGAATTGTCAGGTTAACAAGCGTGCAAATAGGCCAGTCCCTGCAGATGCTTCAGCCCTTTTACCACCCAGCTCCTGACTGTATGTTCTCATAGTGCTGGAGTTTGGAAAGAATCACAAAGTGCCATTTAGCCATTTTATTAACTTTGCACTGATGCATCAACTGAGCCACGTGGTCTTCAAAATTGGTGAAGCTTTTAATACTTCAGATGCATCAAAAACTGGATATGTCCTTTGAAAGGGTCTCAGGCCAACAGACACAAATTAAGCCATAGGGAATTAACTATTGTTTGGGGGAAAAAAAAGGTTATCTTACTAAGCAGACAGGAGAATAAAATTGACTTGTCTTTTAAAAGGAGCTTTGTGACATCTTTCGTGGTCACTTGTCCTGGAACATAAAGAGAATTCAAGCCCTGTTCATGACAGGGAGCATTCCTTTATTGTACCTTCACTATCCGAACGACCTGATGGAAACACGCCCGTGGCAGACAAGTAAATCAGCAGTACACTGTTTGCAGGCAGCTCCTGAAAGTCAAATAAAGAGAAGAGTGGCAAAGGAAGAAATGTATAAGTTCATTTTAATATTCATCCATCGCCTTCATACAAACAATGCCATTTAAGATTATGCTAGTCCTGCTTCTGCCTTCCCTACACTCTGTTCTTTGTACCTGTACATACCCTTCCCACCACACACTGCCCTTCAAATAGGGGAGCACACAGACAAAAATGTAAACTAATTATACATTCTTACTTGGTTTTCCAGAAAAACCTCTAGGCTTGTATTAGAAGTTGAAGCAGCACTGAAGGCCATCTGCTTCCACACAGACTCTTCCTCTCTAGCCAGATCTGAGGATTTCCAAGCTATGGAAAGCAAAAGCCGCCAAGATCCATGCAGACCCTAACTCCCAAACAATTCAGGATCCTACAGGAAGTTCTTTGTTTCCAAATACCCTGGAGTCTGCAACATCTGCCTCTTCCCCCTGCCCTTTCTCAGCTGGACAACAAGCACAACACATCCAGGTTTCTGTATAGACCTGTAAAAGAAATCTATTTTCCACATTTCTAACAGGCTGTCTGCATGAGGAACCAGATGCTTTTAATTCCTGCAAAAGGCCGAGTGCACAGGCACCCAAAATTCTCTGTAGTAAGGATGCACTTCCCTCACCTCACCAGCTGTTTCTTGAGGATGGCTGTATTTCAGCACCAATAAAGCAACTGCTAACAGCAAGCTGGGTTTCAGTCTTAAAATTAAATTATTTCCCCCCCCCTTCCCTTAACAGCAGTCAACAGATTTGCCTTTATTATATAAATTATGCATATCTATAATATTTCCATCCATCCTCTTTAAAGATCATATTGAACATTTTAAGAAGATCAAAACTGCTTCATTATCTTGAAGTATAAAAGATTATCTCGACCACACTTTATTCAGGGTTACATACTATCCTGGATAGTTTTCCATTACAAATAAATTCAGCAATTTCACAAACCTTAAATGATGCTGCTAAAAATGTATATAGCTGGCTAAAAGTTGGTTTATAGAGTAGATATTTATGAGGGTTTTCCCGCCTGGCTGGTTTCTCTGACGACTCCTGTTAAAACAAAGCAAACACAACACCCATATATTACCAAAGCAGTTTCATAATCCTCTAAATTTCTATTTATTAGAATGTTCAACATACTTCCCACAGAAATGATCTGCCCATGTTGCATTTCCTATTACACAGTCAAGCAAGATGCACAGTATTTGAACCAGAATTTTATATTATCCCTCATCTAAGCTGGGTACCTAAATCCTTCTTACTCTCTAAAGCATCAAGGAAGAAAATAAAGGAAAATCTACATATTTCCTTGCACCTCCAGATAACATATCTTTTATGCTTTCTCTGAAGGGGCAGTTACTTACTGTTCACTAGTAAGTTACACCAGCTTTACTAGCCTGGTCTGCACAGTGACCATCCTGAAGGAATACATTTAAAACAAGACAAACAAACAAACAAAAACCGATTTATGATCCGTTGCCAGGTTTGTCACTGAAATGGAACTTACCTGCATTCCAGGTTTGTTCATTTGTGATGCTAAATTCATTGGTTCCCTTTCAAGTGCTTGCAGCATTCGGAACATATCAATTGTTAATTCACTGAACTTGACCTGCAAAAGAGTCAAACAATTTATTCTGCCAGATACAGATTAAACAGTATTTCTTTGGAATTATCCAGGTAAGAGAGATTCAACTGCACCTAGACAGACCATTTTCTGTCTCTCAGGGATCTGTCAGTGTCAGCTTTGAATCTCTAAAGGCCTATTAATGACTTGTAGAAGAGCTCATGGAGGACAGAGTCTATATATTATTGGTTTACCAGGCCAATACAGTGTAGTGCAGACTCCTACTTTGCAAATTACAGACTTTTCTGGGTTGTTTACAAATCAAGTGCTGTAGCCACTATGCACTATGCATTTAACAAAATCTGAAAAAGATACGTGAACTGTACTACAACTCCCTTGCTTACCTGAAAAAACTGCTCAGAGAGATGTCAAGAAGTCTGTACAACTTCACTATCATCATCATCTAAAAAACAAGATCTTCAATGTCTTTTGAAAACCCCTCCCGTTGCAACTGACGTTGCAACAAGCTGGAGCATGTCATGTGAAAGCCTAAGTCAAGCTTTTTCTAGACATATTCCAGAGGCTTCTCATGCTTGCATGTTAAGAACAATCCAGTATATGAAAATCAATTGTATCTATTTAATTAAGATGATGAATATAAGCATAGGATGTCAATACCACAGGTGTAATATCTAACACTTCATTTTTAGCTCTTATTTCTGAGAACATCTGCTTGCTGCCTCTGCAAAGATCACAATCAAAATATTTTATTGCTTGCCTCTGTTGGAATCTCTGTTGTACGATCAGGAAAGCTGTCACAGGGAAGGACTCTGAACTCCAAAGATACAAACCCCAGTCCTGGGAATTTGTTTTACCTGGTTGTTGCAGTTCCCGATAATCAGCGCGTCTGCAAGAGCAAGCTGTCCCACTATCATTCCCTGCTCTAGCAACGGAGCTCCTGTTTCAGAAAGCCTGTTAGAGGTGATTACAATGGTGTTGTCATCATTTAAAACCATGACAGGGTCTGCCTAAAAAAGCAACCAGAATAAATCAGGAATTAAAAAAAAAATTAAAAAATACAGATTTGCAGTCAGAGAGAAGTGCAAAGTTCTTGACATTTACAGTAAAGGTTTCATAACTGAGGCAGATTTAAGAAGTCATTTTGGCACACGTCTGTTTGCACGCAGGCCACAGAGCAATGCCCCCACCTGGGAAGGCAGCAGCTCTTAGGGACTGCAAGCAAATACCCAGTACAAGGACACGAAGGTACAGCAAATACAAAAACACACTTCCTCAAATGACACAGACTCTGCTTTAGCTTTTCTATACCTGAGGAACCAAATGTCATCAACAGCCTTACAAATTCACACAGAGCAAATATTCCTACAGTACAGAAGAACCCTGTACTATTTTAGTTCACCTTCCCTTCCTAGAAATAAACACCAAAGGAGAGAAGGATCATGCTGCCCTCCATTCTGGCAATATTTAAATAAATACTCGTGTTACACAGTGACATCTTGTACAACAGGAGGGAAGTAGAACACCGTGTCATTTGACAGAACAAAAGAATTTGTTTTCCTTTTAACAAACTTTAGAAGTTGGTCACACTACAACTGTGCTATGAGCCTATCAGTTAATGGCCTAGCTCACACCTTATTTCCCATTATATACTGCTTAGGCACTGCCAGCCTAACAGACCAGTCCTCCAGCAAAGCACACTCTGAAACACAGTCAAAACATCAGCAAATGGGATTGGATTCACAACAACAGAACTAGAGTTGTGCGAGTTTTAGAGTCTCTCCAAAATATTGACCGTGATAACTGCTGTGCTTTCAACTGCACCATTTTCTGAACACCAAGGGCAAAACCAATCAAGTGACCAAGCACATCTCAGCTTCATGCTTATGTCTTCAATACAGTACATGTCCAGGTCTGACTCTTCAGAGTGTTCAACAGCTGTCACTGTTATGCCGCTGTGAGCACACTTCAATCATTAAACTGGACAGGAACACCGTCCCTGCACATGGCACTCCTGCTTACCACACAGAGGTGGTGGTACAGGAACTCTTCAGTGAACAGGTCAGAAAAATGTAGTAGTTCATTTAAAAGCACAAGGGAATGGTATTCTCACCTCAATAAATGCTGCCACTTCCTGGAGAACCAGGTTCCACTCCACCTGATCTTCAGTATTAAAACGATGAGTGTAGTCTTCAATTTCATCTGACAGCTCCTGATGTAAAAAG
Source organism: Actenoides lindsayi (assembly GCA_025331215.1). Taxonomy (NCBI): domain Eukaryota; kingdom Metazoa; phylum Chordata; class Aves; order Coraciiformes; family Alcedinidae; genus Actenoides; species Actenoides lindsayi. The sequence goes on from WTSP01025918.1 coordinate 18,910, forward strand.
TACAAAGATGGACATAATCTCTCAGTTTAAGAAGTCACTAACAGGCAGTCAGTAACTTTACAGTTTGGTTAGCTGTGCTGGCCTTTAAGAATAATAAAAAATAAATGACTTGAACATATGCAGCACACTTATGACTAACACGCCAGCCAAAGCGCGCTCTTTCGGGAGACAGAGTGCCAACGCTACCCTGAGTTTTGGCAGTGCAAAGTGTCTTTTAAGTAGGTCCAAATGCAAGGAATATGTGGAGTTAAGTATAACTATCCCACTCACATACAGCTATGTCACTGGTTATTACCACAAACTATGGATACCAAGGACTCAAATTTCAGCTTACAAGTAACTTTAAATACCCTGAGAAAGTGAATGGTATGGCTTTTTTAGCTGCTACTAAGCTAAGCTAGCAGTTCAAGGAAGCTTAGACACCAAGACAGTAATGCAACCTACACAAAACTGTCAATAGCAGAAGCTGCTTGCAGCAAGGTTGTTGAGGGGTTCGGGAAGCATATGCTGTCAGGAGAAGCGTGCTGTTCCTTTGGGGGAGTTGAAGGTACCTCCCTGTCCAGGCTGCAGCTATCGGAATGGTTTTGCTTGGTGTTCAAACAATGCTATCAAATCACTTGCGCTTGAAGCGTCGTTATTAGATGTCTGATTCACAGAAGATATTTGCTATGTTGGATGTCAGATGTACCAAAAAAGCAATGATCGAGAGCGGCCTGTACTCTATTTGTTCTACCTGAAGCGCTTTACTCCCACAGCAGAGGCATATGCAGATCCAGCCTCTCCAGTGTCATAGTTATATCTACATCATTTAGCAAGGTTTAATTTTGATGGTCTCTGGAAGGTGCAAAATGTATTCTGGATGTCTTCAAGACGCGGGACAGAGAGATAGCAGCTTGGAAGGGAAGAGAAATAGGTTCAACATTTAGCTTGGAGACACCAGCTTTCCAAGCAACGGTGTGTCATGAAGACTTGCAAGGGGAGATTCCACCAATGGCTTAAATCCACTGCAGGAATGAAGCTGTACTTGGGACTTACCAGATGACCCCCCACATTTTCAGATTAATAACATGCATCTTACAGTTTATTCCTAACTAACTATATCCATTTGTAAAGTTTTTCTCCAGTCGAGTGTTTGCGTTGTACTGAATTTTTCCACAGCTCTAGCCATGTTACTCTTTCCTTCTGTGGCATCCAACAGCACAAGCAATTAAATAAGGGGGAAAAAAAAAAAAAAAAAAGAAAAGCTATGCTGCAACAGCAGCTATGATAGAGCTGAAGAGTGGTACTTCAACCAAAATAGACTACATTATAGATTCCTTAATTAGGAGAACAGCCCTGAATAACCAGCAACCTCCCACCCCTCAGCACCTTTACTCCCATGTTAACATACCTTGACAAGGTCCTTTACAACATCCATTTTGTTGAGCAAGAGACAAACCACTATAAACCTTGCATAGTAACGCAGCTTCTTAACCACTAATTCAGGCCTAAACACAACAACAAAAACACCACAGCCAAATTTGAGATTAAAATAGAACATAGGTAGGCAACAGGGGGAAGGGAGGGGAGGAGTTTAAGACCAGAACAAGGCAGAACACTCTGCAGATTGAGAGCTCTACCTGAATTCAGGTGAAGATCAACAGCTACCTGGCTGCTTAGAGGTCTATTTAAAATTGAGTGAAGCCACATAAAATATACATCAAGAAAGTCACAGCCTCCCTGCCTTGCCCACATTCTCCTTACGTGAGAACAGCCATGGGAGTCAGATGAAAGCGTTGTCTCTTCAAACCTTTTGACAGTTCCTGGGCACTACCTGACCCCACCACACCACCTTACAGTCCCAGCTGGCTCAGAGTTCACCCACTTGGGACAACCTAGAGAGCTGCAAGTCAGCACAGCCCATAGTTACTCATCCATTTCTAAAATCTTGTGACAGCATCCAGAAACATGCTTGGTCAATCCTACCTTGTCTGAAACAGCCCAAGCACTCAGACTGAAGCTGAGAGATTTGTGAGAGAGAAGATAATAGCATCAACAGAAGGCAGAACAGAGCAGGGAAAATTCCATCCTTCTGTGGCCCACAAAAGGCGAATTTAAACATCAGCAAGACTGGAGACGTGCAATTAAAGTAGAGATCCTTGAATGCTTGGCAGGAAAATCCCTAACTGATCTGCATCTATTTTAATGATGATTTCAGGTAATTTCTTAAACTTTAATGAGGGAACTCAGATTTACTGGCTGGAATGTAAGATCAGGATCCAGAACTGAGTTCTCTACCTGCCCTTATTTGTATCTGTCTGTTCTCAGCAGGCAGCACAGTTTCTGCACTGCCACAACACAGCCCTGCTTTGAGTGTACTTTTCTCAGTAGTCTCAAAAGGAAGACGTTATGCTCCTGAAGCTCTTGGCCTTTGTCCCAGTCAGTCACAGAGGGCTGCTGTACTGCAGTACCAACTGATGTTCCTCTGAAAAGCCTGATTAGAATAAAACAGGTTCCTCCGCTTCAGCGCAACTGACCTACCTTCCAGTCACAGCATACCAGGTCCCTGTGCTGATACTGCTCAGGTCTCAAAATGACAATACTTTGGGGCCAGTAGCTTTCTAGCCAGGACCAGGTAATAGAAAACCTCTCCAGCCATACAGCAAAGCTCTTGATCATACTGAGGTTTTTAATCATGGTGGGAGAATTGAAAGAAACTCCTTCAACAACACTGATTTTATCCCAGTTATTTTCCTACAGTTTAGTTATTTGCTGCTTTCATGCACCATCCTAGTCTTGAGAAAACGAGGGGGTTCATTGGGACATACCTGTCTTCTTTGTTGACTTGGGAGTAGTAGGACCTCTGCCTAATGGCTGAGTAGAAGGAGAAAGCCTCATTGAGATAGCTGGTTTCTGAAGTGCGCAGGCTGCAGAGGAAGAATTGGGTTAGCTCACTGCTTCAGGTGGACACCCGTGCCAACCCCCCCTCCTGCCCCGCAACCATCCTGGGCATCAATGGCAAAACTCCCTCCTCAAGTAACATCTTATGGAAGCCAGACTCATTCTTTGTGCCCGCTGGGAAGACAGACTGCATTCCACTGCAGATAACAATCAAATCTGCCCATCTCATACAGATGACAGGTTAACTGCAAAGTTTAAAGGAACATTAAGCTCCCAAACTTGTAAATCACACTCTTGCACAAGATTCAAATGCAGTACCGTGAAAGACACTTTTGAGGTGGGAGACAAGTCCTTGGGCAGTATCAGGGTGACTGGCAGTGTGGTATCAGGTGAGATGCCTTCTTCTGCAGCACCCCCGCGCAGTCCCAGGGGCCTTCTCATTCAGAAACGGGCATCAGGACTCAACTGATATGTGGATTTCTCCTGCCTAAGTATCCAGACGTTTGGCACGGACCTGCCATTAACACTGCATTCCCCATCTGAATCCTTTTCTGTGCTTACTTACTAATAATGGTAATAGAGCTGCCCAATCTTGGAAGCAATTTCCCCAATTTGCCACCGCTTCAACCCATACCGATTGTCCAATACTTGTCTGTTACGCAAGAGAGAAAAGAGAGATTAAAAGGCATTCCAGAATTCCTCAGAACTTCACACCAGACAAGACAAAGAGCCATTGTAGGGCCAAATCCAGCTTTCGTTACCGGTGTGGCATTCCCAGTAGCAGCCCCTCACAGAGCCGGCAGCGCTGCGCACACACACCCCCCCCCAGAACAAGGACCGTTTATCTTGCATCAACTCGCCAGAGCCAGACATAAGTATATGGTGCACAAAACACACCCAACAAAAGGTCACAGCTTCCCAGGAGAACGCTCAGACTAGGCAGCCAATGTGAGGTGTGAAAGACCAGAGCCCACGCTGCAGCAAGACGCTTCACACCACTCCAGATGGGCTCTGCACCGCAGAAGCCATCATCCCAGCTCCTCCTTGGCGACACGTTAAAGCGACACGCACTCAAGTGGAGCAAGAGGCTTTGTTAAAAAAGTCACAGGGAAAATTCTGCAACATTTTAATTCATGAGACTCTTCCCTCCCTTCATGCTTGAATAACACAGTGAAATCTCAATCTTAATTGAGATTATTAATTATCTTAATCTGGCATACCAGAGATTACAGCTGCCCTTAAATCCACAGACCACTTCTGCTACAACATCCTCTTACCGATGTTGCTGTTGAAACTTCCAGAGTTTGGTGTAAACGTCAAATGTTCGCCCAAAATAGGATTGCCATTGCTTTTGCCCGTACTGGGGTAAATCCCTGCAACAGACAAGGGACAAACACAGAGTTAGGGAGTAGACTGCAGTCGATCCAGCGTGACAGCAGCGTTATTTGTGTCAATGTCAGAACAGCTTTGTTCAGAAGGGACTGAAAATGCTTCAGAACTCTGCCTGCACCCAGTTTCTCAAAATCTGTTGTCACTGGAATCTGCAAGAAAATCCTGTTTAGCTTGTAGGAAGCACATATATCAAGATCTGACCACAGTATCACTAAAAACGTGCCACCAGCCAGACAGCGCATTCATTTAACATACACACAAGACTGCACATACACACATACAGGAGAAAGAAGCCTGTATGGGGGGGAGGAAGAAATCTGTCAGTCCTGTCTCAATCTACTTATTGCTTCCTACTTGCAGACAAATTCTCTAGTCACTTTTCAAATGTGAAAGGACTGAAGCTATCAGTGTTAACAGAGGTCCCCATGCATTTCGCAAAGCTTCCAAGCGATTGCCAACATTTAACGGCGGTGTGGGGACACGGACAGCCAACTGCTCAAACTGCCTGAGCCCTGCAGGTTCCATACACAACAGGGCAAAGCTGTAACATCAAACTGAAGGCATGCAGCTTAACCAGAAGTCTTTGGAGTAAGACTTTTCCTACTAAGACAGTATCTTGGCCTTCAAATGCAAGAGACATGATGACATGATTCAATCACTTATTCAAAGGACAGCAGAATTATTCTAGCTATTCTAGCGTCTATTGACAGTCGATAGCCCCAATCCTTAACATTCTACCCAAGAGCTTGTCCGGCTGCAGACTGACAGACCCCTTACAAAAGGCTGAGTCTTCTTCCCCAGAAAGGTTCAACAAGACGGGTCCTGTCCAACACCTTCCAGCAGTTACACATGTGGACATTCATTTTTAAGTTAGTCATGAAACATATGGCCTATTTACAAAGTATTTATATGGAGCAAACCTACAAATAATCACTCCAAAAGGAAAATGACCATGTTCCCACATGCATTTTTCAATAGGCGATTGAAAACATCTTACTGTCTCGCTACAAGGGAAGTAATTTTGTGGTTATATTCATAGAAAGCTAAATTGGACTCCTAAAAATCATAATAAAAAGAAACCACCCTACCCAAGAGCAAGCAGAATAATCTAATGGAAATTAATTCATTTAGACTAATTTAGACTGATAATATTTCTTGCTACTCATTAAGGAAATAATCTTTTTTAAATGGATGAGACTGTTCACTGTGTTTCAGAAACAGACCCTTTAACATCATACATAAATTAGCTTTCCAAATTCCAGGTCAAGCAAACGTATTGACACTCGCTGCCGACATTCAGCGGGGCAGGTTATTGCATCACCACAGCACTGGCACCCTCTGATCATGGTCTGCCAGAACCTGAGACCTTCTGCTTTCTTCCTATCAGTCTCCACTGCTACAAGGCAAGTCAGTCAACCCAGTTCAGTTCTGCTTCCACACCTTCCACGCCTCCACTTCATTTCCATGCTGTGGCACATTTCCTTTCACCTCCACCCCACAACTACGATGTAGTCCTAAGGATTTTAGCTTTAAAGGTTTGTGCTCTCAGTCCTAATAGAAGACCATCATCTGGGAGGTACTTGATTCTTGGAACAAATGCAACAGAGAAGCCCCAAACTCCTCAGCCTCACTGAGCACGTCTCCTGCCAATCTGTACTGACGCTGATCCAGAGAGGCATACAACTCTGCAAGGGGAAGGGGAACAGCTTTTTTAGGATGGCACAATCTTTCATTTGATTCCTGCAGGGAATGCTCTCTCAAATCACTGTGCTGGTTATTGTCCCATCCACCACCTCGGTCTCCAGCCGACGAGCAAAGAACAGCAGCATATTCTACCCCCAAGCCCAGGAGGTCAAGACTGAGGGAAACACCACCTTTTGGAAACCATGCCATGTCTTCTGGAGGAGTGAGACAAGCAAAGCAGTATGCTGCGACTTCCAGAGCAGCACACTGGTGCATTTCTGCTGACTGTAATTGCTTTAACAGCACCCTAGGTAGAAAAGGAAATTAATATTCCTTTGCTCGTCAGCCAACTGTACTTCCCACACAGCTTGAAGGGACCTAGCTTAGTTACTACATGTAAAATGAATCTGCATCAGCCATGACTCTTACCAGCCTGGAAAACCACTCCAGTACTTGCTGCTGCTATTTATTCTATCAAGATGCCAAGGAATCTGGGCAGGATTTTAAAAAAAAATTAAAAAAATAAAAGTGGTATTATATATATACATACATCCCCTCAAACTTGGAATTGGCTGCTCAGCATCTTGGAACATACTTTGGTGTAGCAAGGGGTAAACAGAAGTATAAGCACGTACTTCAGGGCACCAATGTCTTCATCCAAATATAACTTGACACAAACACAGGCAAATTTACAGCATTTGCTGAAAGGAGTGATTCACAACTTTCTATTGCCATAATAGATGTAAACGTTCTAGCTGAACAAAAGAAGTTGAGAAACTGTCCAAATACACACCTAAGATATACTGCAGGCTTTGCTATAGCGAGAGGTAGCGTTACATGTACTGAGCACATCCCTAAGTTTCAGTGTTAAAAACAAAGTGAATGGAAATACGAAACAACGCTGAAATGGATCATCTAAAAATAAATAAATAAAAATATCTAAGTTCCCTGGCACTACCTTAAAGAACGGCTGATTAGCAAGGTGACTCAAAGAACCCCACCAGCAGTAAATTGGGCTTTCTAGGCAAAGCTGCTCGGGCCGTTCGAGCAAAGGCGTAAGGTAAGGACCCAAGAAAACACCCCCCTCTTCCTCCAGACGCCGAGCAGCAGGTGTGTGTCTGAGTTCAGAAACCAGCAAGCCGCTGTGTGGTCAGCGAGGCGGCGAGCTCCGCACAGCTCACCTGCCAGACCCCCTCCGCTCGGCCCCTGCCCCTGGGCGAGCCCGAGACCCTCTCCTGGACCTCGCCCGGCGGGGAGCGAGCGAGCGAGCGGCACCCGCGAGAGCCCCCGGGAGCGCGGCGTGCAGGCGTTGGGCCGCCGCTGGCCGCGGTCCCTGCCGGGTGTCCACACGCATCTCTCTCCGGCAGCGCGTTCTCCTAATTGCAGCTGGCATAGCTGCACGGCACCGCGCGATCCCGCGGCTCCCCGGGGAACAGGAAAGATCTCCATGGAAACAGACAGTAGCACTTGTTCTTCTGATAGTATTCTGACACGGCTGTAATAAAACTTCATTTATGACAATGCATTGCCGCGGTGCCAGCACGGTAATGCAGACAAGAGCTGCTGGGGCTGCCATCCGTTTACCGGTCCGCGTTCTGAACAACACGCGCGCTGCTCCCACGGATCGAGAAATTTTGCTGTGAGAAAATGGAAGGGGGTAAGCAAAAAAGGACATTTAGTGCAGTGTTGCTTTGCTTTTTTAACCGAACCAGAAGATCTGCATTATGTGGTGAGACACAGCCCAAAAGAACACTAAAGACTTGGTTGGTTGCAGAGCGGATCATTAATACAGCTCCTCCCGCTGAAGGAGACAGGGAACATAAGATCCAGAAGCAATTACACACCCAACTTGAGAGCAAAAGACCTATGTTATAGCAAGACATTTTGCTACTTCCAGATCTACAGAAGGATACTAGAGCACTATGGAGAGAAAGAGGCAACGGCCTCGGTTCCCTCAGGGTGTGCCTGGCTGAGGACACAGGGTGCAGAGCAGGCAGGGGCAGGGGTGCTCCCTCATGCTGTCACTGCTGGCCGTCAGCTTTACAGGAGCAAGGAAAGGGCAGCAAGAAGGAGTCCTGAGGCAGAGGAGGCAACAGAGCTGCTTTGGTTCAGGACAGTTCTCTCCAGACAAGAAAGACGGTGACACGCTTCACTGCAACAGCCTCCAACAACAAGCGGACACTTTCCGATTTCTTGGCTTTTAAAACGTTCCAAACTGGAGGTGAAGACACAAAGTCAGATGTTCTGAAAGGATGGGTTTCTCACACTGGGCACAGAAGACCGATTCCCTTGCCACACTATGGTGGCTGGTGGATAATTCCACAGTCCAGAACTGTATCCAATTCTTGCTGTATAGTCTCAGCAAAGACCAGCACTACTGATGTGCTCATAATTAATTTTCTGTCAGTAGTTCATCTCAGCCGTGCTGTTGGCAGAAGCCAGATAATACTGGCTGAAAACCAATTAAAGGTGCTGAGGTTTGTTAGGCCGGCACCACATGGAAGCTGTCACACAGGGACAACTTCCAGAGACGTAAAGACGTTGAGAAAGTCCTAGAGGCTCAGCAGTACATTTCAGAAAGCAAGGTTACAATAACCGTAAGTTTAACATTCAGAGCTTTAAATACATTCACAGTTTTGACAGGTGATAAAAAAGACAATTTCCTTTTATGTTCATAGGCTTGTAGTAATTACAGGCTCCTATTCCCAGAGCCCGAGCAGCAGCGGGCTAACGGCGTGGCGGTGTGGCCTCTCCACTGCCTCTAGTAACCCACACAGTGGCTAAGCACGCCAGCTGCACTCAGGGTACCCTGCACCACTGATGCAAGCAGTGCCAGGAGCCAGCCCCTTCCAGAACCACGCCGGGCACAGCTTGCGGCATTACCTGCCCCATACAGGCTCCTGTTGTTTCTAAATCAGCAGCAGCATGGAACAAAACTAAGAGGTTCAACCTGAATCTTACTAGAAGTCTATGAAATAAATGGTTAAACACCCACCACCTCTTCCCAGGAGAGGACAGCAGTTGTGATTCTTGCAGCCTGTGCCACGAGAGCGTATAGCATGGGGAAGCGGGGTACATTTAGAGAGTCCTTTCATTTCTTAGTTTCAAGCTTCTCTGTGATACTGAATACATTAAGCACTTTTTAATATGACAAAGAAAATAATAACTGGTGACAGTACACTGTGAAAAACTGCTTCTGAACCTGCTCCCTCTTTCCAGGCTTTGTCCAAGGAAAAAAGCAAGTGGGAGTGGAGAAAGGAGAGAAGAGAGCAACGGGAACGTACTCCATTAATAGTTGTTTCTAACTTAAGGCTCCGGGTGTTTGAACAGTACAGACACTAGAAAGACAACCTCCCCTCCAGGTTATTCTAGCAGACATGGCCACAAAAGGATGGTATTACCGGTAGTGTGAGCATGAAGTATACTTTGGAGCAGCAACCTTGGCAGATCATTCTATGTTTTCCTCAAATGCTGTATTTGGCATCTGCACTGGGCAGAGAGGAAGGAAATGCTACTGAAACAAAGACGTGGCAGGCTGAGCCCTTGCATTTTTGGCAGCAGCAACAGCTAAGCAGCTGCCAACACGGCTATAGGCTCAGATCCCTGTAGCTGAAGTGCCCAGAGGAGGTTTCAGGAAGGAAGTCATTGCTCTCCTCTCCCTCCCCCATCACTTCTTTTCTGTGAGGCATGGCAGGAACAAGAGAATGGCATAAAACACAGCAGCAAAGGCCATCATCATCTTCAAAACAAAAGGTGGCAGGCATGCATCAAATGCATTTATTATGCTAGAGGGGCTGAACTAAGAATTAGGATACTTGCCAAGTCATTTCCAGGTGAACTACCCAGAAGAGAACAAGCACTAACAGAAGAGACACCTGAAAATGCTGCTGCTGCTGCTTTATTCAGCCGTTCTGTCCACAGGAATCACAGGCCTCACACACAGGTAAACCAGTGGTCAGGTTCAGTGCAAGAAGCAGCTATGTTAATTGTGCCAGGTTATAGCAAGGACAGAGGCAGGCTCCCATTCTGGGCCGTGTTCTTTCCACACAGCACAGCTGGCAGCTGATGCCCATCTCTTGTTTTTATTGCCCAGATTTCATCAAAGGTATTTTCCATTTTCTTTTCATCTAGCTGGATAAGAATGTTTACTTTTTGGCAAAGTACCATGGATACACATGGAAACTATGTCTCTCATCTGGAAATCTGATACAACTACTAACTCCCTCCAAGCCCAAAAGAAACAGGAGATCTTTGTGATCTGAACTTGAGCATCACCCATGCAGACATGAACTGTATTAATCTGTACTCTTCAGTGACTCGGGCCAAAATGTCAAGCAAGCCGTATCAGAAAGCCAATGTCATGGCAAACATGGTCCTGGAAATCCTGGCCTCAAGATCCTAGTCTTTTTGCTTCAGACTGTTCCATGGGGCGTCGAAGGCAATCACCAAGAACTCCTTGTCTCTACTGTCCATTTACCATTCAGATTTTGGAGCACAAACTGTTTGTTTTGGATTTGGTAATCAACTTCTAAAGCACATGAAAGGATTATCGATAGCGGGGGGCGAGGGGGAAGGAATTAAAAACATCTTTGCTAACCATCTGTGTTTGAGTAACAGCAAGCTATATGGGCCCAAACATACAGCATTACTCAGAGACCAGTAAGAGACTGAACTGCCAACAAGATATGAGCTAAAACCCATGATGCTTAAGAGACTCTACACCAAAGCTCAGAAATAAAGCACTCTAACTCAGCATATATTGACATAAACAGGATGCCTGCATCCCTGGTCCAAATGTGAACTATTTTCCTTCGACTCCCCATACTCTTATTCCCTTTCTTCTTGGTGCTGACAAAACAGCCGTGTTTTCTAGCTGTTATTGCATGTTTTGTAAATAAATGCAGATTTTACCTTTTTCCACCATTCAGATGAAGCATTCATATCACCAGACACCTACAGGCTACGGTTTGGATTATTCTGTTTATCACTTCCTAATTTTTTTCACCCTCAAATATTCCCTCCTCCCCTTTCCTCCCACCTAGGCCAATCCTTCTCATCCCTTTTTTGTTTGGTACACGGGGTTTTGGACCTGCACACTGTTGAGTGTATCAGCCCCACCTAGCCCTTAACTGCATGCTACATATACAACATTTCAGTAGGAATTCTATCAATTTCATGGAATTTCCAACTTCTCATTTACTTTTAACTGACGTGGCCGGGACATTCAGGTCACCTTTCTCACATTTCCATCCCTATGGTCTCAAAAGAAATGCACGAACCCCTACTCCTACAGACATCCTTACATACAAGACTACCCACACAGAGGTGCACATTGTTCTCTCCTAAACAAACTTACTGTGTTTGAGTTCAAAATGTTCACTGTGTAACTGCCTTCAGCATCGCTCACGTGCTAAAGTGGATGTTCCAATGCTTCTCTGAAGGAATACTGTCAAAAATGCACTAACCTTAAGCCATTGAATAGCTGTTTGGATTTATCCAATAAGTAGCAAAAGTCTGTCACTGTTTTCCTCTCTGCTTGAGGAATATCATCTTCAGCTCCTCCTGATGACATGATTTCTTTTAGGGCAAACTCAGTCCTATGAAGAAGAAAATAGCCATATTACTCCAAAATTGAGAGCTCCTATCAACTCATCCGGATTAGCTGCAGTACAGTTCCGTGGGGATGGTAACAAAGAGCATGCAATTCTCCCATAGGTTACTCTCCTCAAGACTCATTAAAAATAACAGCTGAGAATCAAAGCATGGGACTAATTATTACACAATGGATTAGTTAGCAGAGCAAAATTAAAAGTGGTACAAGAGTCATAAAATAAAATAACTCTGAGGACAGTATCCACAAACACAAAACTGCCAACACAAGAACTGTAACAGAAACAGTACTTGGGTTTCAGACTTGGACAAAGAAATCCTCTCTAAATTTGCCTCTCTGCAGAGGTGTTTATCCTGCAGCCATATTTAGAGACCAGCCTCAGTTCTATTTACATTTCATTTTCTTCTGTAACTGCTGAGAACTGTAGCTCACTAGTTCCTACTGCTAAAACATAGCAATTTTAGGCAGAATGCTAAAAAATACCCCTCTCTACTTCCTGACTGTTGAATTAATTCCATGGCTTGCACTGCCCACAATTATACCTGCAGATCTATTTTTACTGTTCATACCAGCAAAACGTTGTCTTGTACAGTAATCACCTAAACAAGAAACTAATATACAATGTACATAATATTGAGTGAGTAAGAGAATAAGAAAGCCCATAAAGGCAGAGTGGCTTTTAAAATCTTACTTGAAACATGCATAGATATAAAATTATCCTTTTTATCATCCAAAAGTGAGCTACAGATTTCTTAGCAGAAGCAACAAAACATGCTCCTCTGAAAATGGCTGCCAGGTCCTCAGCTCCTCTTGCTCTCTAAGAATTTTGGTGCAAGACAAGCACACCTCTAACAGGGCAAATGCAGAGCTTTCACCTTCAGCAACTTCTCTACCAGTTCTGGGAAGCACTTCTGTTAATCAACAGGTTTCCATTTGTGCAGGAGCTCTGTTTGGATGCTAGGTGCACAAATAATTACCTACAAGTCCCAGTTCAAGCCAGGAAATGGCAAAGGTAACTCCTTACAGCCACTGGAGATTACCCAGAAGGATCCTTCATCAATTGTCACAAAAAGCCTTCGCAGTAACCCAACGGACTTTAGAGTTCTCCCCTGAACAAACACCTTGTGCCTCCCAAACGCAGAAGAAAGTGGCACTTCCCCCCCTCAGCTGTTGGGGCCCAGTTAGAGAGCACGTGCTGCCCAGCAGGCATTTGGGGGTTTCCCAGTTCAGCCAAGCTGCAGCACGGCTTTGGCGATGCATTAGAGCTCTGGCGTGAGGCCGAGGGGGGCACTGCACAAACCGCCTGCTGAAGAGCTCCAGGAAAAGGTAGGAAGCATCTGTGGATCTTCAGGTGACAGCAATACGGGAGCCAGGCAGCGTAAGCGAGGTGAAGATGTACCGAGCAGATGTGAGAAGCTGTTGGCATGAGCCTCGCAAGCAGGGCAGGAATCTGGAATCTCTAAACATTTACACTCGCGGAGCACGAAACAAACAGCACCGAGTACTCAAAGCACCAAGGTATGAAACCACAGCAAACAGTGACAGGTAAACAACAGGCATCAGAAGCAGCCAAGAGGTGATGCAGAGATTCCCGGAGGAGGGCCCGTACCCCAGGTCCCGTGTGCTCCGCGGCGAGGGCGACCGCAGTCCCGCGGCGAGGCCCTGGGGCTCTGGCACGGCTCCGCGGGGGCAGACCGGGCACTCCAGAGCAGCTTCAGACACACGGCCAAAAATCGAGAAGCTTGCTTAAATTGCGAGGTATGTTTCACACAGTCTGTATACAATTCCTTTCGTTTAAAGGTAAGGTAAATTTTATTTTCCGCTACCCTTTAGTGATACCGTCAAACGGCACCAACTGCTGCTAAGGTTGCCCAGCTGGATCTGCGTCAGCCCTGGCACGGGCAAGTAAAACCAACCGTAGTTCTCACCTTGAGGGAGTCCACCAGGCCCCCTGTGAAGAGGGCCGTTTATGCAATCTATAAAAGACTTGCTGGAAAATTTACTGCCTGCCCATCTGAAAGGTATCGGAAAGCAGGAAAAATACTTGTTGCAGAGAAAGGACCAAACCAAACCCCTCTTTCAGCTTGTAGACGACGACGGTGTAGTTTGAAAGCCCGCTCCAAGCCCAGCCAGTTCCTAAACATTTAGCACAGTGCAAGCTTGTGGAAAGTTAGAACTGAGAGAGCAAACAAAAAAAGGAAGAGCAAGACTACCAAACTGGAAACAGAACACTGGAGAATATTCAGGCTCCTGATACAGCTGTTGGCACGCGGGTTTGGGCCGATAGCTGGAGCAAAGAACAAATGCACCTTTGCCTCTCAGAGAAAGACACGGATGAAAGAGGGAACAAACTGTCTTTGTATCAGGGGCTGCTGCTGAAGGAACCTGGGAAACAAACCACATTTAAGCACATTCTGACATTGCACAGAGACCTGAAAAGTTACTGTACCCTGGAGACACCCCACTAGGACATGCAGTTTTTCCTGCATCCACAGGTTCAGAAAGGAAAAAATGGTTGTTGCAATCAAGCCACAGAGATGGTGTCAGGGCAACCAGCAGTCTGAGGTCAGGCTAAAATGTGGTATTACATAGCAGGGTGAGACTTGGGACACTCCGTGAGGGAGCACACGGCAATCATCAGGGATTTACTTTTCGAAAAGGAAATTAAATTAAGTCTCAGTCACTCAAACTTATCTGCAGAAGAGAGTTCCTACCAGTACAAGAAGACGACTGAAATACAGCCAATAGTAAACTAAAAACCTCGCTGCGAAAGGTGCCGCTGTAAGAGCATCCCCACCACCAGCACTGCAGACCCGCTGGCCACCTGGGTCCAGTCTGGGCTGCCAGATTGTTTCATACGTCCAAAAGAAAGCCTTGCGGGTTAGACCTGGAATAAACCACTCTGCGCATACTCCCATCAGCAGGCTCTGAATTAGTCTAAAAAGGGCTTTGAACAGAACTCTGTGAGCAACTCAAACGATTCTGCCCCGTGCCATGGTCCGTAAAGATCCTATCTGCCAGCTTTCCAGCCACGCTCTGCCCAACAGCCTTGCTTGTCAAACCCACCAAAGGGGTTCCTCTCGCTTGGCCTTAAGCACCTCAACAGGAAGACAAAGGCAAACCTCTCATTTTCTACTGATACTTTCAGAGGGAGGGAGATGACCAGAAGACTCCTGATCGAAGGCATCAGAAGGAATGGAAAAGACTCTGGGTGCTTATGAAAAGCTATTCCACTGGTACAGAATAAATTAAACATGGAAGCCTCAATGCGCCCTCTTTTTTGGGGGGGTTATTTTATAAGACAGCCAAATCACGAGTTAAAAGTATTATGAAATGAAACCTTAGTGACCCACATTGTTATGAAATGAACCCCGTCGTTAATGACCTGAAGGCAGAAGCACAATTGCCTGTGGGATAGAACAGATGCAGACAACACACTTCTGGGTGCTCCGAATCACCAGCTCTGGACAGGAATGATGGGTGAGATCAAGTTTCCCTCTCTTGCAGGGTAATTAAAGGCCTGTTCTGGTTCTGCCACATACTGCACTTGGAAAACAGGAGCACTGCTAAACTATCCAGTGTGTTTACACATATACACACTATGGAAGTGGAAATTCCTATTGAAAATCCTTTAAACCCTTCCTTTAAAAGTAAGGAGGAATCCTGCTCAGAATGGACTGGTTTCCTACTCACTACATGTTAAATTTATCTGCATGATGATTATAGAATAACACCGTACAGAGAACACATTATAAAGATATTCAGGCTGAATCACACCGTGGGCAAACAGTCTTCTTTCTAGGAAAAAAAATAAATCAGGAAAAGGAAGAAGGGGTTCAATCAAGAAAGAAATAAAAGCAGTGAAAAATTAAGTAGAGTGGTAATAAGCACGACAATTTCCCTCTGTGGGATATCTTCAGAAAAGCTGCCATAAGGCAATTTTTCTACAGATCTCCAATTCAAAGGAGCATTTTGGCCGCAGACATGAGACGGGCGCTGCCGCGATTTAAACCCCGGTTTGACTCAGCCAGAGCACGTGCCTGAACGCGATGGGAAGATGGGAAGATGGAAAGGACAAGGACAAGAGGAGCCGTTAGATAGGTGAAGCTGGCTTTTCCAGCTGACAGAGAAGGAAAATAAAACGAGTTCTCTCACGCGCTGGTTTTGGCTTCTCGTGGCCCGGAGGGGGTGGTGCTCGGCGCGGCAGGGAGACAGAACTACTATGGAGCAGCTCGCGGGAGGAGGAGGACTTCCCTGCACTAACGCCCGTGCTGTAACGCGGCAGCATTACAGACAGCAGAAAGAATTATTATTAGAAACAGCAAGTGGGCACAGCAAAGGGAGGAATATAGCTCCTGACATCGCCCGTTCCTCAGGGGCTGACTGACTGCTGAGCTCCAAACGGAACACAGAAATCAAATGGAACCAGCAGCACAGCCACAGTGTGCACATCTCCTCCTCTTCGGTGCTAGGAGCAACCCCACAGATCTGTGTTCCTCTGCTGCAGACAGACAGTTCTCCCAGTGTGGACAGCCCAGCTACACCAAAAATACCACCCACTTCAGGTTTCCTTCTTGAGTTTGATGCTTTTCCCTTTCTCTCACACAAAAGAAACCGTTGGGCTGTTTGCATGACATTTTTTCTTCTTTTTTCTTAGTGGTACACGTTAAAAAAGCAATCTCCAGAGCCTACAAAAGGAGACACTGAAACACTGGTTTAAAAGACTGTTAAAATAAGTCAGAAAATGGTGACTTCCAGCAGAACTTATTATTGTCTGAAAGATTTTGCCAACTCCTCAGGCTATACAAGGCAGAAAAACTGCGCTAGCCAAGCACTGCACTTTGCGTGCCAGGTTCTTTCCACCGCGCTCGCAGAATGCACAGTTCCAGGTTTGCTCAGCACAATCCCCGCAGAGGTTTGACAAACCCACCCGGCTGCAGAGCTCACAGGAGACCCCCAGCACCGCAAGACCCAGCAGAGCAGCTGGGGCTGAACGGCAGCGGGAGGGGGGGATGTGGGGAACGGAACGGGGGGGATGTGGGGAACGGGGGGAAGCTTCATGATGCTGGACGGTATTTTTAAAGTTCTGTGTCACTCACATCACACGTTTCCACCTCCCTGTGCTTTGCCATCTTTTGGCTAAGGTTTTCCAGGCTCAGCTGGAAGGGAAGCAGAGTGCTGCAGTCCACGGTCCGCTCTCTGGACTGGCCCTGGACCGGGGCTCAGTGCAAAGCGAAGCAACGCACGCTTCTGCGTGGTGGGAGACTCCAGTTGGAGGAAACCCAGCTGCCCATGGAAGTCAAGCCCTGATCTGTTAAGGAGCTGTGTCACACGCTCGTCCCCTCAGCCAGATTTACTGCCTAGCCAGGACCACCACCCCCTGCCATTCAGCTGCCTGGTCAAAGGGTGGTCAAAGCTTCACATCTGATGCTCACAAGCAAACAAAACCTGGCTCCCCAGCAAACCCAGCAATAGTGCAAGCGCTCAGCATAGTGCACAGGAGGCGTGCAGCCCTGCTGCTGAGCAAGGACGGGCAGAATCAGGGGCAGTGTGCTAGACCTGTACAGCAGAGTTGGCTGGACGTGGCACCTCGACCTCTTGACAGAGCACTCGCACAACTGATCCATCTGGTTTTTGAAGCCATTGGTTCTGCTCAGTTGTGGAATCTTGAGTGTCTGCTGCCTTCCAGTCAACCTGGACAGCCTCACGAGCCTGATTGCATGAGCATTTAGAGGATAAAAGCTGCGAGTACCTATTGGCAGTGTTTTGTCTACTTCACCTGCATGGTCAATTGAAAGAACAACTCTCTTCACACTTGAGCAGCAGCATTAGCCTTAAAACTCTCACCTTCACTACTAGAGGCAAACAATCTCATCACAAAGACTTCAGCAGCACCTTTGTTCTGTCTGGTATTTTACCAAGGCAATTAGAGCCTGTACTACTGAACACAGCCATATGGAGGGCAGATACTTCAGAGACACAATATGCAGCCTGTCTGTCTGTCTGTAAAACCAGAAGAACTCCATTTGTAAGACCATCGCTTTCAGAAAATAACTGTATGATTTTGCAAGTATAAGCATGAGCACATCTTTCAGAAGCAACTCTTCCACAAATCAAAGCATGTTGCTTGTGTCATTTAACAGGTGGCTTTCATGCACCTTACAAATCCCAATCTCCCTGGCGTTCCAGCCTCCCAAAGATGGAGTTGGGATGTTAAACATCCACACGTTTGCACAGGAACAGAATTTATTACAATGCAGAGAACTGATCAATGTGACCCAGTGAAGCTTCTTGGCTAAAATTAGAATGAGAATCTGTATTTTATTTCAGGCTCTAGCTGTTTTGATCACTGAGCCTTCAGCTCTGTCCCTCAAATAACCCATACACGACCTTTTGATCAGGACTGCAGATGCAAATCAAACAGGACCATCCAGGATGGCTAACGTGGAAGATGGGGATAGGAGGGAGAGGAAGAGCATACTCTTATTTTGGAAGAAATGCCCTTGGTTTTGTCACCCACCCACCTAAAGACAGCAAACTGCAAACCAAGGGTGGCCTGACTATATTGATTAACCTTTAACCTGGGAATCAGAACTCTCTGTGACTGATGTCACACAGAACAGTAAACTGCCCTGTCAACTACAAGTTCTAAACTCTTGCCAATCT
Organism: Actenoides lindsayi; assembly: GCA_025331215.1. Lineage (NCBI taxonomy): Eukaryota > Metazoa > Chordata > Aves > Coraciiformes > Alcedinidae > Actenoides > Actenoides lindsayi. The sequence goes on from WTSP01025918.1 coordinate 37,142, forward strand.
GGAGTTCCATGGTTTACATCAATTGCAGTTGGCTTGGGGTTTACAGTTGAGCCTCTGATTCACATTAAAATTCTGGAGTTGAGCCAGAAGTATGTGCTTAGACAAGTGAACTATGATAGGGGTAGGTGCTGTCTGCATCCTGATTCACAGCTTCATGGACAGTTTCACCATGTTAATCAGGAAATCACAGCACAGAAATACAGACTGTTTCTCAAATGCTTCCCACTCCTTGCTTAGAGATGCAAGTGGTAACCAAAAAGCAAAAGCAAACACACTTTGTGCATCTATCTTGTTGAGACAGGAATTTCCCCAAACTAAGACATCGTCAGAACTGCTCTCCACAGAAACCAATGGTGGAAAATATGTTCCAATCTATCAGGATCTTAAAGGTCTCAAACCGCAAGTCAGAGACCAGCTCATTTTCACTTTCCATCCCAACACATCTCCCACAGCATCACTGCCCAAAGGGGACACACTATAAAGCCAGATGCCCAGTTGGCATCTGTTTCTTATCCACAAATTAGTAACAGATGACACTAAGCTCTTGATCATTCACACCCGAAGCCTGGCACCATCGTGTCTCCAATCTCTCCCAGGAGATATCCAGTCTCACCTTCATTACGCAAGGTGCCTACCTTTGCTCTCTCTTTGAGACTCCTTTTCTTCTACAGCCTGGCACGCTTGCCTCTTGTCTTTCCTTTCAAAGCTACACTGAACATTTTGGGAACAGCATCTGTGTGTTTCCATGTAACGTGCTCAGAATGCTAGTCCTGACAGAGCCTCAGACAACACAACATCAGTTAGAACCTGGATTCATTCTTCTCACCAGAATACCGAATTCCCCATTAAGAGCCCCTGCCCCAAAGTTCCTGAGCCACAACTCAGTTCTACTTCAGAAACACTGAAACAAATAAATAAATAACCACACACCCCCTATACAGAGGGGAGCACGTGCACCAAGAGCTTCCCAGACTGCTGGAGTCAGGCCTTCAGAGGGAACAGCACGGAGCAGTTACACACCAGCTCCTTCCTCTATAAAATACGTGGGGAGGAAATAAAAGGATTTATTATATCAAGTTATTTTGTAAAAGTTGGAACCAAATACAGACATTTATCATCCCCAAGCACTGTTCACCTCAGGGCACGTCTGCACTGCAGTGGCTGCAGCTCCTCCAGACGTAGCCATCTCCTCTCCAGCAGCTCGCCGGGCTGCTCGGGAGGCATCTGCCAGCAGGCTGAGCCCACACCTGGCCTGCTGGCAGGAGAACGCGACACCCAGGGCGAGCCACGGAGCAACCGGAGCGTTTCTGTGCCCGCCGCGCTTGCTGCCCTACAGACACGCGAGCAGAAGGCACAATGGAAAGGACCTGGGCAGAACCCAGGCTTTGGAGGCATTTCTTGTTTGAATGTCACAATAAAAAGCAACTTAAAGCCATAAGACAGAGAACCAGTAGCTATGCTATTTAGCTGGTAAGGCTGGCCAAACCCTGTTTTCTCTGCCTGGATGTTTGCTTGCTTCAGAAGGGCACCTCAGGAGAAATAAACTAGGAAGGTGAAAAACTTCTATTTTGGAAACAAGTTACAGTGTGGCTGATTGAAAATCATCCCCAGATGCAACTCGTTCTACTCCAACTGGGAATTCTCCAAGAAAGTATTTCTCCTACTAAAACATACCATTTTTTACAGCTAATGTGCAGTAGCATTATCTTTAAAGGTAAAGCAAGAGGGAAGACTTCTAGAGAATTAAAACCATACAAACCCAAGGGAGCCTGTGGCACCAGCCCACATGCTTGTCCACGAACAGTCATCCTCTGTCAGTCACACAACAGTCACACGCTGCCGTTCCACCAGCTCCTTACTGTTCAATACTTTCACAGGAATGCACAGTTCATTCCTCAGTGTTTCAGCAGACCAGATTTGCCAACACCGTCTCCTGTTAAGGCCTCAGAGTTGATGTGAGTTGCCACCTCTGCACCACCTGTGACACCTCCCCGGGAACAGTCTCAGCTTACTGTAGGGAAATGGCCAACACCACAAATTCCACCCCAATCCAAGTCAAATGAGTTTGAATATCCAGCTTCCAGCGTTAATCCTATTATTTTAGCTTCAAGTAAGTGCTTAGTCTATAGAATCAGGCTTTGCATGTGTTTTACTCATCTTTACAAATCCTTTCATGGCTTAAAGCACACCTGGCCACATCCAGAGCAGCAGCGTTGGCATCTTTCCTCCCAGAGCAACCCGGAGCTGCTCATTAACATCCTACCATGGAAACAGAGCCTTGTCCCTCGCTGCCTTCTCTGCTGAGATCATCCAAGCCACACCTTTCCAGCAGACTCTTCTAAATTCGCTATGCGCGGACTCGCTTTAAATGCGGCAGACATGATATCGCCACGGGATGCGCGTGGCCTTCTGCAATTACCTTCGGAACACGAAACTTTTGCTCCTCTTCTTTATGTTTCTGCCGCGGGCAATTTGTTCCACCTTTGTCCGTTCTGTGCCCTCTGTGATCCCTCTTTCACTGCAGTTCATGACCTTCTGTGTATAGGATGAACAAAGGGCAAAGGCTAAAAATGTCATCACAGTTGGGCCTCCGTTCTTCCGCTGACTTAACTAGTTTGCTACTAAAAATGAACTCAAGCTCAAAGTCAGACGGAGGCAGAGTTTCTGGGTCACCAGAGCCCAGGAATCCCGAGAAGATGGTTCCGAAGCCATGTGAAGAGGATGCAAGTGTTTCCTTTCATCCAAATTCAAATCGTGACTCTGTAGTGCCTGCTTCCCACCTACGTGGTGCTTACTAGTCGCTTGCATTGTACAAAAGAGCACTGGAAACAAGAACATGAGGCCAGCCTACTCTTGGCAGGGGTGGGAGGGGAAGAAGGGAGATAGAAAAACACCATCAGCTGCGGAGGGCTGAGCTGTGTGTATTTACATTTCACAAGCTAAACTATTTAGTGGTTTATTTACACACAATGTTCTTGGAGCAGCTAAAATGCCAGTTGTGTTTTATCTTGATTTTGTGGCAAGGCACATAAGCCAGAAAATCATCGGAAGAGTCTGCAAATGACACATGAACCTCGTACATCTGGAAAAGCACATAAGCCACTGGGAGAAGGGAGAAAGACTTTGGAAGCACAGGCACAACGAGGGTTGAAACGCATTAGTTATGACAAGACACCAAAATACAACCCAGGGACACAAAAGCAACACTCAGTGCATCAAACAACAGGGATGCCTGGGTGCTGCAGGGATCGCACATCCCAGTATCCCTCTCGCAGCCGCGTCAACCTACGGCGAGGCATACTGGGGCCTCAGGTCTCCCCGGGCTGCCCCTCCATGTTAGAGCGAGGAGGGAATTGCAGTCAGCTCCATTTTATGCACATTTGATGGCAAGACGCCAACACAACTGTTGACTGAGCCAAATCTGGGCCCCCTTGAACTAAGCCATCACCTAAAGCAGGGCAGAAAAGCACATGCCTCTCGCCTCCAGAGCGGCCAAGTTCCTGAAAAGCATCCGAGTTACAAGATAGCTTTTTTTTTTCTCCCTTTCTTTACTCAGAAAACAGTTGATGCTTTAACTCTTTGAGATACACTCATTAACTCCAAACTGACCGGCTGCTATACAACGTAGCTCTGAGCTAATATGATGGAGAGACTTCTTCCCAGCAAGTCCGATTGTTTAGTAGCTGGCTAAACTGCAGCTCAGGCCAGCACCCGTTCTGCAGTGCACTTATTGTCACACTCCGCGTCTCGTCAGCATCCCCAGCCAAGGTGGCAATGGCTGCTTTCCAACTGGAACCTTGCTCTGACAAAAGAGGATGCAGGACAAGCTAGGGAAAGCTTTTTCATCCGTTCAGTTCACTTCTTCCCTCCAAACCAGTGTTTGGCAGTAAGCTGCCAGCAAGCCTGGGAATCACACGGAGAGTGTCATCCCTCTGGGAATTCACCCTCCTGAGCAGGAGCTGCTCCTGGGCCCTTCCTCCGCCACACAGCAGAGAAATCCCTCTGCTGACTTCTGCTTTAATTATATTTTAAAATTTCAGCTTCTAGTCTGTGTTCCATTATAATAATAGCAATAATTAAAAATACTTCAAACGACAAGTCCTCTAAACCTGCTGTTCCATCCAGGCTTTTTGGCATCGCACACTTCCTTTCTTGACTGACATCCTCAGGGACCCAGACTGATGGTTATTCTATTCTATTCTATTCCTGTTGCAGGCCTGTGCTGCCTTCTCTCAGCACATGTAAACTGCTAGGTAATATTTGTGTTGGCAACTAACTTACATACTTTATAGAAGCAGACCTCTGTTTGACCCTCCATGCAGCTCCCACACATGATGTGGCCCACTCCTTTAAAGCGTTTCCTTCTGCTGCAACACACCCCCCATTCCATACCTCTGCTCCTCGCCTGTGTGAAAACTGCAGATCCAGACCAGAGCTCCTGTGCTCAGAGAGAGCAACTGGGCTACAGCAGCCAAGCCTGCAGAACATTCTTATGCAAGAACACCACAGAAAATTATTATACAACTTGCATGCACAGGTCCTGGTTTTCCTTCCACAATGATTGCTCCAACTGAACGTTTCTTCGCAAAATCCTATGAAAAGTTCTGTGAAAAAGACATCACCACCCGTAATTCTGTGGCTAGACTCTGACAGCTCTGTTGTGCTTTGGGGGATAGGTGGGGTGGCACTGGGGTATTTTGTTTAGAATACAGTTAAATCTTAGCTATTTGGGCAGTAACAGCATCTCAGAATAGGCTTTCACACCAGAGCTCTTCCTTCCTCACCCAAAGCACACCACGAGGAATAAAAGATAAGCCAAAAAAGTAACACGTCCAGATGATCAAATGAACTCCCACTACCCATTTATACCACGGCAGTTTATCAACAGCTCCATTTAGAGCCAACAGATCTACACCAGGATGGAAGCGCTGCAGAAAGGGGCGAAATCCGCCTGGCACACGGCAGGGCGAGCGCAGCTGCAGCGTGCAGAGGACCGTGCGGGCTCATCATGTGACGGGAGCGGTGCTGGCAGCAGAGGAGGAGAGCTGCAGCCCCCGGCCTCCCACCTTCCCAAAGCTGTGCCTCCTGCGCAACGCTACGGGCAGCGCCATTGAATTGTGATGCGGAGCCCACTCGGATCAGAAGCTCCTCGATGCTTTGAGACGTTATTCTCCATTTCCTTACTTCCCTCCACCTAACAGAATACAGAAATTAAGAACAATACAGACAAGCTGTGCGCTCCTGCTGCTGCTAAACAGTCCCAGCATTTGATCACTTGTAGATCGAGTCTCTCAGCCGAGCATGGCGAGCACAGGCCGTGGTGCTGCTGCCCGTATCATTCTTGCGCGCAGAGCTGAGCCCAGCCAGCCAGCTGTGGGGTAACATCTTCCGGTGTCTGCAAGGGACACAGATCGCCGAGGGAATTGTGATGCTGCACTGTACCTCTATTTAGAAAAAAACAATGACCACAATCTCCTCTGTAGCACAGCAAAGCATCGCTTCGCTCCATATAGTTTCTATGAATGGGTTTTGTATTTTCTGTCGCAAAGAGCCTGGCTCTCACGTTTGTGCGCACTATTTTGGCAGCCCAACGACTGGAGTATTCTGCTCTCTGCTTCTACTCCAGTGACTCATTGTTTCTTTTGTTTAACATAAACTGTGATCCAGTTTCTCAAAACATCTTAAGAGACGGTGACTTATTTGGTTTGAAAACGAAGCATCTTTTTCTCTACGAGCATGCCCTGCAGTGAGGTGTCACACTTCTGAACCGCTCCCAGGCGGCCGGGCCAAGGGAAGTTACAACTGTTACACCCCAGGGTTCACCCGAGGTGAGAAGAGGCACTGGGCAGCGACCGCACCTGCAAACTTCCACAGCAAGACCTACACCAGGATGATCTTCTACGACTTCCAAAGTCTGCTACCAACACTGTGGTTCTGCTGCTGGCAAGAGCGGCGGGAGAGCACACGCCTGCTGGGAGACCAGGACTGGCACTTTAGTCCTCAGTGTGCCCAGCAGTGCTGCTTTGCATTAGCTTACACAAGATGCTGAGAATTATGGATTGCATTTGGACAGCTCTTGCAAAACCTAGCCGTTTTTTTATAGTAAGGGATCCATTTTGCACGTTGGAGGGCTAGAATTGCTGAGCAAAGACACGGCTTAAGCACAGAAGCTTGAAGCCTGGCTATTGAATTACAGCAGCACAGCTCAGACTTTGACAAAAACAGGTCCTATTCTGCAGTGGGAGATTAGACCAAGACTCTGAAAACCTGCAGCCTTGATCCTGAATGTTCTACCTGGGGCAGCCTTTGGGTATCGATGTTTTCATAGCTGGTAACAGGCAAGAATTTTTACTTTTTTGGGGGAGGGGAGGGGATGACGACACAACATAACAATCCTCCAGCTTCCATCCCCGAGAGCATTTCACATCACCTATTGTCCAGAGCTTTTCTCAGTACAAAACAACAATTTGGTGAAGAAGGAGGTGCTGAGATAAAAGTTTAAAATAATAATCCGAGAGGATTCCATCGAACTTGCAATTTGGACGGCGAGCGCTGCACGGACAGCTCTCGTAAACCCAGCAATATTTCACCCGAGAGGGCTCGTCTGCTGATGCAGAAACGAGCTACCTGTCAGAGGCACGCGGAGCACCCACGGCCGCGCCGGCGGGGAGAGGCGGGGTGGGGAGGGACGGCAACATTTAGAACGGGGAAGTTAACGGGGAGGGGGCTGCTCTCCCCATTATCGCAGCTACGTCGCGGATCACGGCCTAAAGCAGCAGACGTGTCACAGCGGATCTCTCTGCTCCCGAGGCAGCGGTGAGCGCGGCTCCGCGCACCCCGGCACAGGGCCCCGGCAGCCTCCACCGCCATCGCTGCCCCCCAACCCCTGCGCGGGGCACAGACCCCCCCCGGCGAAGCCGCCGTCGCTGCTCGCAGAAGGCGCCGGGAGGTGCCCGCCGGCCGCGGATGCTCGGCACAGCCCCGGCCGCCCCCGCCCGCACCTGCCGCGCCGCCCGCTCCCGCCTTACCTGGGCTTCCGTTTGCGGTCGGGCTTCTCCGCCGGGCCTGGAGCTCTGCGGGGGCGAGACAGCGGTGAGGGGCGAGACAGCGGTGAGGGGCGCGCCGCCGCCGGGCCTGCCCCGAGGCGCCCGCAGCCGCCGCTCGCTCCCGCCCGCCCGCCCGCC
>WTSP01025920.1:0-27023 GCA_025331215.1 Actenoides lindsayi
ATGTGAGTGGGTTCCCGAGGGAGGCAGAGGTTGAGGGGTGGTAGCCCCGCGCCGAGAGGGGCCAAGCGTGCCGGGGGCGGCAGCGCCGAGCGCGCCTCGGTCCCCTCGGCCGCGGGTGGGTTGGGGCTGCGGCGGGAGAGGAGAGGGGCGAGGAGAGGCGAGGTACGGCCGCCTCGGCCAGCGTCGCTCTGTAGCCGGGCAGCGTCTCCACGGCGCTGGTCGGGGAGCGTTGGCAGCGGGCAGGCTGGAGGGACCGGCTGGAGGACGAAGCTGGAGGGACCGGCTGGAGGACGAAGCTGGAGGGACCGGCTGGAGGACGAAAGCGCTGGTTTTGCATTTCTTCCTTGTGGTTGCTCTTTGAAATTAACAAAAAAAAAAAAAAAAGGGGGCAAAAAGAAGCATCAAACTAATCTACTTCTGTAAGATCTGCTGTAACGTTTTTCTAGGTTCTTTGTGTGGTATGCAATTTTTGTCCCCCCCCCCCCCGTTTGTTTGGGTTTTTTTTTTTCATTTACTTTTTCCTAGCTGTTCATGTACGCTTTAGGAGAAGGATTATGGCGGTAATGGCAGTACAAATAAGGAAATGAAAGTGCTTTATAATGTGAAGCTTTACTGGGAGGATTTTATCTGAAGTGTGTCTATGCTTGTGTAAACTTTGATATTGAATACATAACTTAGAAAAAAATCCTCCAGCTTCAGTGATATCTCTTTCAGGAAACACTGTAAGGATATGTCTTGAGGAAACTTATAAATGGGTTAAAAGAACGAATACTGAAAGTACTGTTAACGTTGAAGTGAGTTGTTGGTAGAGCTTGCATATTTTTTAACCACATCGTTTCCTGTTGCTGGCCTGCTGCTTGCAGGTCCTGTCTGTTTTCTGTCATCTCTCTATTTGTTTCAAAGTATTCTGAAATGTGTCTGATGAAGAGAAGTAGGGAGAAGTATTTGACTTTGAGGGAAGGAGACTTTGGAAATCATTCAATCTTGGCACTACATTCTTTTTAAGTGAATGAAATCAACTGAAGCTCGACCAGTGGCTTGCAATGTTAGGCCAAGTCCAAGCACTTAAATAAAGAATTCATGTTAGAATCTTTAAGTGAAATTCTTGAAAAGTAACTTATTTGAAAAAAAAAAAAAAAGTCTGATAGCCCATGCCCCACTCACTCAGATTGGCAATTTTTGTTATCTTCTGGTACCTGGCTGCTCCATCTGGAAAGGTAATCAAATTTTCTAACGGTCTGATGTTACTAACAGTGGAAATTGTGAACTGGAGCTTAGATAGTGAAGCTGGTGAAATTCGTGATTGGGGATAGAATCCAGATCAGTCAACAAACTTGGGGATAACAAACCAATGGTATAAAATGTTAACTGGGATGGAAACCTGATGTAAAGAGAAGACATAATTTCTAGCATTACACTTTAAAAAGAAAAGTTTCTGCACACTAGAGCCTTGAGTATGAGTGTCCGGATCCAGAATTGCATTTTTCCAAGATGTGGGAGGTTGGATTTTGATTTATAACCACTGGTTTTGGCACAGAGATGACCAACCAAGCTATCACGGAACAGCAGCAGTTGTGTCTGCTGCAGGTTTAATTAACTAAACTATCACTGTTGTCGAATGTGTGAAAGAATCTTATTATTTCAAATGAAGAAAAATTAACTTGATATTTAGTCACTCTTGAATTTTGTCATTAAATAAGCTTTTGAATAACTGTGGTATTCCTCTAAGTGAGTGTTTTAAAAGTGCTTTATTAGGTGGTGTTTTCAAAATTCAGTATTTTGTAGTTAGCCATTGAAGTATGTCTAAGGAGACGTAAGACTGTTAAAGTCGATGGAGTAACTTAACAGTTCTCTGGGTCAAGGACTGAAGGATAAGATCTTATTGAAATAGGGTAAATAAACATATAGGCTGACAGTGCAATGACACTACCTGGCATTTTGTTGGATATCATATGTTTGTGAGAAATGCCCTGGCATGTTTACTCACCTTAAGCAGTCAGGAAAGTAAGTTTGTTTTTTCCAAAAACCATCTCTGCCAGCAGTGTCACGACAGAAAGTGTAAGTGGGGGAAGCACCAGCAGTGTGGAGTAGGAAACTTCCCATTATACACAATCAGGACTTTTTTTTCCCCTTTTTAGGCAGCTTTGGCAGTGCTTCTAATGGTGTCTAAGGAGTCTGAAACCAAGAGCTTTCTGTTGAGAGCAAAAGTCTGTTCATTTTGGGAAGGATCGAGGTTGCATTTTTATATCTAAACCCAGCAAGGTGCTCGGGAGAGGTGCTGACTGTGACCATCACTGTTTCCTAACTTAAACATTACAAATTGCGGTGCAATTACTGCTTGCCTGTAAGTCAGGACAGCCTTGCAAGGCATGTTTCTACCCCACAAAGCTTTCAGAATAGAAAAAGAAATGTGGTTTTTAAAATGCTTGCTTATCAGTTTTTCAAGTCCACATCCCTGAAGATGACTTTCAGTGACTGGCTTGAGATTTCTTCCTGCTGAAATTGTGTTAATGAGAACCTTTGATAAATCCCATAGAATTTGATAGGCCATGTCGTGATAGTGTTGGTTGCCTGAAAGCACAGATGCACGCATGCACGCACACTTGCAGAGAGCAGGAGGTAGCAGAATGAAAGAGCTGGGCTCGTGATGTGGACAGCTGTCTTCTCACTCGTTACTTCACTTTTAATGTTTTAGATTAAATGTCCTGCTTGCCTGCTTACCCAAACACAAATAACACAGGCACATGAGTTCGCATCTAAACATCAGGTGTGATGCAGTTACTTTCCTGCAGAGTAACAGGTTTCTTTCAGTGAAGATTTCAAAAGCCTAATTATTGGGAATTTCGTTATTAAAAATACAACATTTTTGTCCTGCAGCTAAGCAGATTTTACGTTTAATCCATGTCCAGAAAGATGGGTGGATCTGTGAAGAAATCCAGACGTACCTGCTGGGTGGAGATTACTGAATGAAAGTAAAGCTGTAGCTGTTTGAGGCGTGAGCGGGCTGTGTGAGTTCAGGCAGCCTCCAGTTTCTGTTGTAATAGGTTGGATTTTTCCCAGGTGCTGCCTGGCAACTTGGCGCGGGTGAAGAGTATCCCAGACAGCTTGATGTTGTGGTGTCAACATTTTCTAGGCGGTGGGTTCATCTCAGCAAGGCAGCTGTGTCACCAGAGAGCTTTGTGACATCTGTCGCTTTTCCTGTCTGCCAGGTCCCTGCTGGCTGCGTGACAAGAGGTGAAAATAGGACTGTGCCTTTGCTCCATCCTCTTCATAAATGAACTGTCCCCAGGAATGCTAGCCCTCAACAAAATGTGGTTTGCTCAGAAACGCCAAATGTATCCATGGTGCAAGAATGGAGGAAGGGAACCCAGCCTGGGCTTAGGCAGATCCTGGCCACAACGTGGTCAGTAGGTAACCGGCTGTTGGGCTTTACTGGTGATCCCTTTACTTACCAGTGATCCCTAACAAAGCGAGGATTACTTAATAGCGGTGCCTAGATGCTTAATGAGTTAAATCTAATAGCAAGAGAGAATAGTGTTTAGTTTCCCCACTTACGTTTTAGAACAAGACAAATTTTTTTTTGAGTCATTTTGCTGTAAATGAGTGGTTTCCTTTTCCTGTGTTCTGTCCGAGTGTATACCCCAACCTGAGCGTGCACAAAGGACACGTTGATTTTTGCAGACTTGCAGTATTGTCCAAATACTCTGCATATAAAAATGTTTGCTAATCTTCAAAGTGCAACTGCGGTGTCCTGAGCTTCTGTGTTTCTGGTGGATTTAGGTGTATCAGGTTCATGACCTTCTCTGTAGACAGATTTTACAGAACTTTTTTCAGATGGTTGTGTGTCACTTCCTGGTATGAAACCAGCACGTGGCAACACTGCATAGACTGCCTTTGGTATTACAGTTGCAGCTGTGGCATAATACCCACAAGCATAAGCAAATATTTGCGCTGTTTAACTTCTTATATCAAGTTCTATTTGGGAAATGGTGTGGGGGCTTACTGGTGCAGGCACATAAGCACCTAAGTGTTTTCATATTCACTTGTTTCATTTCTTTTAATTGATAGTAAGCACGGCTTTTCTGTCAAAACATTTAGCAAACAGGAATGTTTATTAGGAATACAGCTAATAAAACTACTTGTATTAAAACCATATAATAAAAATGCACAAAGTAAGTTTTTTCCATTTCAATCGCAGCTGTCATGGTTTGTGGCACTGTTGGTTTGCCCTCTTTAATTTACACCATGTGACAGGAACAGCCATCTTGTGAGTGCCCACTTCTTGTGGTTTGTAGCCTTCTGGTATTCACACCAGTTGCTAAAGATACGCATCTGTTTAATGTTAAAATCTCATTTAGAGGTGCCTTTTTCTACCATTTTCCAGCCCGTTTAGAAACCTTGCCAGCCTTAGTGGTGTCATCCTACTTGAAGATGGAGGAAGAAATTGGATGATAGGCTGGTTCAGGAGGGGCCTCTTTTCAGTTAGTGAGTTATCTGCATGCTGGGTGCAGACAGTTCCTTCTGTTGTCTCATAACCCTTTGGCCCTGCTTGTGGGCTTCCCCCTACCTCATCAGAATTACTTGTTGGGAATTGCTTGAATGGGATTGTAATTTTTAATTTAAAAAATGAAACTATTGTATTTGTTACTTTTATTAATTGGTGGCTTAAGGGGTTACATCTTCAAGCACTTGTGCTGCCGGCCCCCACACCTGCTGAACTCATCACATGGCCTCTGTCACCTTTAAGATGTTTGGGTATGTAGTGAGATTTGAAACTTTCCTTATGTTTATTTGGCTTGGGTGTATTTTATGGGTTTGTGAAGTACCTTCTTTAGTCACAGCTCAGTCACACCACCTCAGTGTTGTTTAGATAACTTTTTTGATCTTGAGAAGTACATGTTTGGGGTTTTTTTTGTTGTTTTTGTGTGGGGTTGTTTGGTTTGGTTTTGTCTTTTTTGTGTTGGTTTCATTTTTTTGTTGTTGTTGTATTGTTTGTTTTGGTTTCTTTTCTTAAACCCCACCCAACATTGTAGTTTTCATTGTATTTGTGTGTAAAGGAAAGACCAAACATCAAAGGACTGATAAAATATCTCACTGACATCATGTTCAGTGACTTATTTATTTAAACTTCTCCAGGTACATTCAGATGGGAATTTGTTTGCATTACCTGGTTAGTGTTGCAAAGAATCTCTAATTGATTTTTCAGTATGAACCTTGTAAGGAGTTTTCTTCTGTGAAAAATCTTCATAAACAAGTTTCACCAACCAAACAGGTGCTGTAATGTGTAGAGTGTGGTTCCAACAGCTCTCTTTTCTTTAGGGTGGAATTGTCTTTAAACACAGAATTTGCCTCTTACAGTGTAATTTTACTCAGATGCATTTTTCCTTGAGGCCTTTGCTTCCCCTCCCTGCTTTTCTCTGATGTAGATCAGGCTGTTGGGGATGCAGTGTTTTGATTACTTCAATCTCTCTAGGTTTTTTAGCCTTTTTATTTAGCTTCTTTTGAGATTGATAAGCACGTGTGGCTGTGGGTTTTCTGTCAGCTCATTCCTTCCCGGAGAGCAGGTAACCTCAGGCCTGCTCAGTCTCGGGGTGTTCCCCTCTGGGCTGCTCTCTGCTCCCCTCTGGAGAAGAGGCAGCAGGTGGGGCTGGGTCTGTTGCTTCAGCAGGAGGCCTCTTTGCTGCCTCTCCTGGCTCCTGCATCTTTCCACATCTCCCCCCACCCTGAGATGTCTCAGGAGCTATGCAAGTGATGTGGAGGAGGCAGCAACTGACCCTGCATCAAGCAACATGTCTTTTCTACACAGGAGGTCTGATGCAGAAGCTGTCTGAAAAATGCAAGAAGTCTATTCTTTCTGAGTATGGGTAAAACTGAGCTTACCTGGTAAACGGAAAAGAATAAATCTGTCATCTTTGGTAACCTTCCACTGCTTCTACGAGCAACTTTCTGTGGCTCCTCCCAAGTTCTCAGCTGTGGAACTAGGACAGCTGTAGTCAGTGCATGAGATTACCTGATCCAGGCTTAAGAAAAAAATATGGTGACATATGAAGAAGAAATGGGATATTGCTTGTTGAGAAGTAATTTAATTTTCCCTGTGGAGACAATAAGCCCTGGGGTAGTTAGAAGTGTAGGCTGTGCTGGCTTTTCACATCTTGTGTGAAGGGTCCTCTCTGAAGTGAGCTGAGGTGCTGGATGAAGTTGGTTACACCACATATTTGGAAATCCAAACAGTCATTTTTTTGAGATGCATTCTGTTTTCAGAAAAGCTTTAAACTTCCTTGTCTGTGAAGAGGAGGAGGCATGACTGCCAGAGCTGTACTGTGTGCTGTAGCTTGGCTACAGGTTAAAAGGACCTTGAGGTCAGTGGTATTAAGGGCTCATGGGGCAATCAGTTACCCTTAATGAAGATGATAGGATAAAAGCTCCAGAATTGCTTCTGAGGGCCTGGTCCTGCCACTCACGGAATCAGAATGGTTGAGGGTGGAAGGGACATCTGGAGATCATCTAGTCCAACCCCACTGCTAAAGCAGGTTCATTTAGAGCAGGTTGCAGAGGAACACATCCAGTGGGTTTTGAATATCTGCACATATTCTTTATAATGCTTGTGTTCTCGTAACAGGCAACTAGCAGAGCTGTGCCAAAAGATAAGCAGGTCTTGTCTTGGAAGGAGGAGTTTTTCTGTGTTGTAGGTGCTTTTGAAAACCTCATCCAAGTCCTGCAGTTACACTGCCCACAGTGGCTGAAGAAATTGTCTCTCTTTTGCTGTGGCTGGTGCGTGTGTTTTGTGGATTTTTTTTTTTATTTTTTTTTTTCCCCGTCTTGTGCAGTTTTGGGAAGGGTCATGGAGTATTGCTCAGCTATACAGTCAAAGCTTTCTCTTCCTTGCCATAGACCTGGGTTGGTGGCATGGCAGAGGGCTGCTTACATGAGCTTTTGGGTGGAAACGAGAACTGGAGGCTTATCCTTCTGTTTGGCCAGCTTCTCTTTACTGTCCATTTCTTCCCTTTTAGCTTCCTTGTTTGTTATCATGACCTTGCCTAAAAAGGCTAAGCATCCAGTTTCCTTCAGGATCCAGCATCTGCTCAGACTGTACAGAAGGCAGGGTACTCTCCAAGCCCAGGTGCCATTTATGTTTCTCTGGCTTGCCGTGTTGCTGAAGACCCAAGCTGTCACACTGTGTATGGATATGGCTTCTCCATGCCTGTATCTGGCCATCAGTAAAATGGAGTACTTATTACAGATTTTCCTTTAAAAGCTTGTTATGGTTGCCTCTCTTTGTTCTCTTCTTCGTAATTTATTACAGTGCAAATCATAATACAAAATTATTTGCTGCTGTAAAGACTGTGTAGGGTCTTGCTAGTTTACATCAGTGGCAGTTTTGGTCATCTGTACTTCAGTTCACTTGAACTCTGGTACATAAATACTGTGGGCTGATGCTGTCTTCTGCCAAGGCAGTTTTCTCTTGTCTCTGTAATATATATGGGTTTGGTCATATTTATACACAGTGCTTTCACTGGAGAGGTGCTTTGGGATGACTACATTTATAAAAAAAATATATAAAAAAAAAAAGGAAGAAAAAGCTCTTTGACATACTTATGTAAACTTTGGCAGATATATTTTCAAACTAAATATTGGATCAGTTCCTCTTTTATTTCCTTGTCAATGACTGAGTTCAATATTTGGCCCTGGAAGAGCTGTGAATAGCTTAATTAACAGCCAAAGCAGAGGTCTGGGAGGGAGGTGTTTGGATTGTGTAGGAGTTTGCTGATAAGAGTCTTTATTAGAGGGGAAGCACAAGGCTTTGATCTATGCTGTTGGCAGATAAAGCTTTTCAGGTTCCTTTTTTGCACTGTGTTAGGCTGTACACAGTATCTGAAGGTGCACGTTCATATTAAATTATTTGCGACTTTTTTTCTTGTGCCTTGTTTATGTTAGAAATTTCTTCAGGTACAGTTTTGATTTGCTTCCTTTAAAATCAGACAAAAACTTCAGGCTAAATCTGCCCACCAACTTTTTTTTCCCTGTATTGCTTATATCTCTGCCTATGTTTATATTTTATTCGTATCTCAAAGCCCGCTTGAATTAGAGCCCAGTAGAGCTGTGTGGTTGGGTTGTGGTTTTTTGTTTAGTTTTTTGGTTTTTTTTTCTTGGTGACACAGCGGATCTAATGAGATGGTATGGGTATAACAACATTGCATTGCTCCTTTTTCCCTTCAGTGTATAATGATTCTGGGTTTGGGAGTTTGCACAGTGATAATGGATGGAGTGTTAACACCCTCCTCGTGTCATAAAACTCCAAAGCCAAGGCAGGCACGTTAGTCTTGCCTAGACTTCCCTTCATTTGACTAAGATAAACCCCTTATTATCAGAGACTGCTTTGATCTAGCGTACACAAACTAAATATTCTTTTTATTTTGGGAAAAGATAAATAAGTAGGGTGAATTGCTGTATGGGCTAACCTGAAATAGGTTACTGGGTGGCATGCCGGAAACTTTCCAACTTATACATATGTGCAAAGGTAATGAGCTTATTCTATCACTAATTAATGTATATGTATCCTGTATAATTGTTGGCACGTTTAATGGGTAAATTTTTAAGGGTTTTCCTAATGGTACATTACTGAGATGCTAATTCTTAGCACTGAGTAAACTAGTAATACTTTTATTTCCTCTTTATATTTCATAGAGATCCTCGACCGACCAACCAGCGTGTCAACAAGCATGTAAATAATGATGCCTATCTTCGGGTTCAAAACCTGACTATCTTAGTCAGAAACATTAAGACTTACTATCAGGTGAGATTTCTGCTCTCTGCTCATTGATCTGTGGTGATGGCTATGATGCTTCAGCCAGGGCAGGGACTGGCAATTCCAAGGGAAGCTTGCTACAGGAAATGGAGAGGAAATTCTGTTTGTGTAAAAGTACTTTCAGCCATACTTTCCTCATGAAATGACAATACCGCTACCTTCTCTATCTCTTATGGCCAGAGGCTGCTTTCCTGCCCCCCTCTTTTATTTGAAGAAGAAATTGTGCTTGAAGGATGTGATGGCATTTGGAGATACGTGTACTCAAATGGCTCTTTTATGGTAGTGTTATGAGGTGTGTACGTGAAAGGGTTTGCTGAAATCAGAATAATGGTTTTGGGTATAAAACTTGTTTTAAACAAGTAGCCCTGTATTAAAGGGCCTGCCAGCAAATAAATTGTTATGAAGAAATGACTTACCATGATACAATATAAACCTTGAATTGATGCACTGTTAAGAAAAATAAATCTGTGCTTAACTCAACCATCAGCTTCTTATGTTGTGTACGTGTTCTCAGGTGTTAAATTAGTTTGTTCTGAACTCCTTCTGTAAGAGACTTAAGTGGAGGAATGACTGCAAATATTCACAAAGAGTGCACTCCTTAGGCGACATCCTTGAACTGACTGTCAGTGTTCCCCTGCTGGAATAGTGCTCCCCTAAAACCAAGGTGGTGACAGCAGAGCAGCTTTTGCAGATTTAGATGCGTGTTGCATGCTGTTGGAAAACCGTAGGAGTGAGTTCAGTTTCTTTAAATAGAATTTCTGTATACACACTGTTGTGGATATTTAGGCTACTTAGTGAGAGGAGTAACTGTTCTGCTGTTTCCTTTTGCACATCTTTGGCCAGATTTGAATGCTGTGCAGTACAAACCAGGGTGAAATCTTGGAGGACTGTTTAAATGCTCTGGTGCATGTGTGCCTCAATCATGCAAAGGACAGAACAACTACATTGTAGGAGTTGATGTCAGTGTGCTCATCCTGGCCGCTTTTTCTTTTCTGTACTTAGAGAAGAGACTGTGTATTTGCTTTGTCCTCACAACACAGGAGAGCTGTAGTGCTTAACTACAGCAGTGCCTTTTCATGCTGTTCTCTTCCTGAGCTTGCCTACTGCCATTCCACTTTACTGCCACTACTCTGCTTCTGAGCTTTCTTAGAGAAGCCTAAAAGAGAGGGACTTCTGAAAACATCAGAAAGGGTGGATGACTTGTCTGTGCAAGCTCCAGTGGCCTGCTAGAAAAATGAAGTGTATGACTTAGATTTGAGATGATGTAGGAGAGTTACCTATTTCTGAAGACAGCTTGACTGTTGAGAACTGGAGATGCTAATGCAGTGTGATGTCATTCTTGAGATTTGTGACTTCTAAGGGGAAATTCCAGTTGGTCATAACTAGAGACTGAAAGCTTTTTGGTTTCTCTGTTACCCAGTGAACAGTGTAAATGTATATGGAGCCTACAAGCAAAAAGGACCATGTTTAAGGACAGGCAAAGGACTAGTCTTTCTCCTCCTCTCTTCACCTCTAGATGATTTACGGTCTGAGAATGTGGTCCTTCACGTGTTTTATTCATGTGAGTTCTCTGTCTTGGAGCTGATCAGGTACTCTTAAAAGAGGTCAGTTTAAGAGAGATCAGAGTCAGGAGAAGAGTGATTTGGAATCATGTGACATGTTGCTTGGTATCTTGTTGTCCTAGCTGTTGAGTTGTGAAATCATAATCCAGTAAAGCTAGCAACAGATAAAATAGGTTAAGATGCAGAGGCTTGTGGGGAAAAAGTTGAGACTTGCAGTAGAAGGCATAACAGTGATGTTCTTGTTGTAGTCCAGAAACTAAGTACTATGAATCCTGGTGTCTGAAGACTACATACACTGTCTGTAAACTAAGCACTTGTGAGAGCTGATCATTCTTTACATTTAGTCCTGAAAAATGTGTAAATGTAACAGGATTTTTCTGTTTGTTGTTTGGCTTGTTTTGGTTTGGTTTTTATTGGGTTTTTTTGGGTTTTTTTTACATTTTTAATGATAATAACATTACGAAAGAAACTTATTTGTCCTTGACACAATGACATCTTCAGGGCAAATCCAAGGTTTCAACTCTGATCTGAGATTCCCTTTCATGTGGTGGTGTGCAGCCATCAACTCTTCATAGTCTGGGAGGAGTTAAGGACATCTGTGCTGTAACAGAGCTCTATGTATGATTGATGCCAAGTATAATGTTGCATCTGTACTAATGTCTCCCTTAGGTATTTGGAGGGTTTCTTGTGTTTTAGGATATAAGTAGCTTTTACTGGTATTGCCAACATGCAATCACGTGGATGCTTTGGGATATACTAAATATTGTTAGGCCTCTTCTGAATGTTTGTTGCTTTTTTTTTTAAACAGGTTAAGGTTGTGGGCACTCTTTGATGAAGTAGTGTTAATATGTTAGCTTATAGTGTCATACCGACTGAAGACATGTAATCAAATTTAGCTTCAGACTGGAAGTGGGGCGGGGGGGGAAGTTCGGGACAAACAGTAGAAACACAAATTTGCTGCTTTCTCAAGAGAAACAAAAGGTCTGAAAAATGCAGTGTTGGCCTTAACGTTTCCCTTTCACTTAATTGACCTGAGTTGAGTTTATAATTTAGTTACTGAATTTGGTAGACCAGTCTTGCTAGAATGAGGAAAATGCCAGCTTCTGCTTTATTGAAGGACATTGGTAGGCATGAAAGAATACTTAGCCCTCTCTGCACTGGGCAGGAAGCAATCATGAATTCACATCACATTCTTGGTACTGTAAACTGTATCTGAGGAAAGTGACATAAGAGACTACTAAAATTAACTCTGGTATTCAGAAGCTAGTTGACATTTCAGATCACATAGTCATCTGGTATATCTTTATCTAATATCATATTTCTTATATATTTGTATAGCTAATCTCTTTGTTAAAGCAAAATTCGCATTAGTACAGATGATACTACTTCAGAAAACAAGGACGGGTCTAATCCAGAAGTGCTGAGTCCAGGTGTTCTCCAGAGTGTTGAGGTTTTCCTGATCTCTTAGGCTAAGGGTCTGGGTCCATGCTGGGAATGACTGACCAAACCAAATTATTGGTGGAATTCGGCTATCATTTGAGCCATAAGGATCAGTTCCCGTCTGTGCTTCAGCAGGCAGAGCTTGGGAGGGGTAAATGCAATCGAGAAGCCTTTTACCCAGTTCAAATACCATCTCATTTTTAGCAAGTGCTCTAACTGAATTTGTTCATTAACAGTTTTCTGAAGACTTGGCTTCTCACAACTTTAATCTGCATAAAACTGGATTACTGTTGGCTACTGGGAAAAACATTATGTCAAGACCCTTAAAAGGGAGGGTTTGATGTTGTTGGTTTTTTATTTTGTGTTTTGTTTGCTTTTTTTTTTTAAATTGGGTACATAGTGTTTGTTACTAGTGTTAGCAGGCAACATCTCCACATTTCTCACTCTGAACAGTTGCACCTTCGCAGGTCTGTTACTGCCTTGAGAGGCCCCTCTTTTGAAACCAGACAAATTACTCATTTTGCTGTGGTATTTCATGAGCACTCAAGAGAATCTGCCATTAATTGCATTTAATACTCTTACAGCATTGGTTCGTTGGAGAAACGGCTGGTCATAAAACTTTTGGAATTGATGCCATATCTTGGAAATGGGCTTAGCATGGCAGAATGTGTTTGTTGCTCATAGTGTGACTTTTACATGTCTCTTCTTGCTCTGACTGAATTTAGACACTTGTCTGTCTTTAAGCTGGAATTCAAAATGGTTTTGTAGGGAATAGTTTAGTACAGAGAATTACAGGTTGCTGTCTGTAACTGCAGTGAGAGTTTTGATGAAAGGGGTCGATAGAGAACTGACTCTATTGGAGAAGAGGTGCTTATCCACTTCTCACTGGTGTAGATGTTGTGCATCCTGGTCAAAGTCTACACTGTACTATAGCTAACCAGTGTAAGTGGAACAGATTGACCTCCAGTCTGCTGCCTTACATCGATGACATAGCTGGGAATGTTGGTCCTTAAGCTGACACTGGCTAGTCCAGTGCAAAACAGATCAAATTTATCTTGCTGTTCCTGAGCTCTGTCTTTACTTTCAAGTGCTTCTATTGTGAGCTCCACTAAGGCTCATCATCTGGTCTAATTAAATTGGCTTGAATATAGTTCAGGTGAAAGTATTGTAAGACTGAAAAATGTTTGTCTTCAGTGAAATAATAAGTACTCCTGGACCCTTGTCAACAGTGAGTTGTTACGGCCTTAATTCCCTGGGGCCTTGTGCTTCTTTTCCAAATAGTGATTAATCCCAGATGTGGCAACTGTCTTCGTAGTGGTGTGGCACTATCCCAGTTTCTGGCAGAGTTTGCTGTCGATGTCTTTTGGTTTGGTTTTGGTTTTTTTTGTTTTAAATAAAAACCCTACAAACAAAACACCAGACCTCCAAAAAACAGAAACTGAAAACCTCTGAAGTTGCAGCAACCTGTGCAAGAGCTGTTATCACTGCTGGTTCTGTCACTTCTGATGGAAGAAGAAAGCTAGAAAATTTGCAGGGTGCTGGCCTATCACTTTTCTGTGCTGTAGAGAATTATCTAAATCCTGTAGATGCTGGTACTTGAAGTGCCCATGTAAGAGCAACTGCCCTGATGTCTGCAACAGTTGGAGAACATGCTCATATGTAGAGAGTTTTGGAAGAGGCCTCAGGCAGGCTGGCAGGGGAAGTTTGAAGTGGTTTTGCTGTGCTGCTTCTGCTCATGGGTCAATCTTTGGGGTTTGTGGTTTTTTCCTAAGGAACTAAAAATCGCTTTGATACCAGTTTACTAAAAAAAAAAATTAAATATTAATTTTGATGTCAGCTAGTTTCTTAACCTTCAAAAATGGCAGAAATTGTTCCAGCAGTATATACTGCATTCTCAAGCCAACGTACATTTAAAAACTTGAGATTGATGGAGAGAAGAAGAAAAAAAGAATGTGGTCATTTCTTTGCTAGTCCCTGCATGGGTATTATGGCCACATCTGGAGTATGTGGATACGAAATGCTGTTAGAAGAAATGCTGTAATGTGGTCATTACTGTATTTTTGCTGCCTGTATGCCCTGCAGTTGTGACCACTAAATACTGAGCAGATTGCTTCATGTTTCTAAATAGGTTGGAAATCTCTCTTCATTAAAAAAAAAAAAAATCATGCTGAGACACAATTCAGAAACTAGCTGTACTGTGTGACTCGTGCAGCTTCAGTAAGAAATTCATAACCCTTACCATTTTGATTAAAGTGAGGGTGTGGGGGAGTAAAGATGAAACCATTCACTGCATTTTTAGAGACTATATCGCCACAAATCCTTTCCTCCCCACCTAAACTTACTTAGCTCAAAGATGCGGTGAGCAAGGATGCTTTATTTTTAAGTACATGTTTCAGCAGATCTGTGTCCTTCTCTTTTTACTGGGCTGATCTGTATTTATGTAAAACAAGTACAAGCAGCATGTTTTTTATCAGGCAAGTTACGGGGAGTTACCTTGTCTGTGAATTTGGCTGTTGCTGTAAGGAGTTTAGTACTGGGGCTTTGTTTCTGATCTCTGAAAAAGAGAGACCATTTTGTCTCTGGCATGGGCAAAAGCTGGTTGTCTCAGTGGGTCAGTGAAAGTCTTGCAATACCCGTAGCTTCCAGATCAACAAAAAAATACCGCGTCAGTTGAGTTGGGTTTAGAGCTCTTGACTGGATTGCAAAGAGGGATTGAAAATTGGAGCTCCAGAATTGGGCACAAGTTATTGACTGGAAACTGTACTCAGGCTGTAAATAATGTTCTGAAAGTAGCAATGTCCTCTTCTGTCAATTGAAATCTTTCTCTACTAGGCAGGCTAGTTCTAGTGGACTAGCAATCCAGTCCATAGCAAAGTAAACACCAAAATGCTAGAAATATGTATATTGAAGTCAAAAAGCATTCCCGTGTTCTGAGTGGGAGAGTTTGTACCCACATGGCCTACTGAATTAGAGAAATCTGCTTTTTTACTTTTTTTGCTAGCCTTGTCCATTTGGTGTGTTCAACTACAATGTGCCTGGGTGACTGCTTTCCTTTTATTCCCATTCCCTAGAGATCTTAATTTAGCAAGATGGCTTAGGGGCAAGCTTTCCTCATCTTGAGCTTTAAATTTGAAGGTTATTAACTGAGAATGTCCTCTTTCTCAAGAGCAAGGTATCAGAAGCTCCAACAGATAAACTCTTTCTAATTCAAACATTTTGATCTCATGCTGTCTTAGAGGTGTGTTCTCTCTCTTTACATTGAGTGGGCTATATGTGTACAGTCTCTAATTGTTTGTGTTGGCAACTGTATTGTTGCTCCTACCAAAGGCAATATATGTGGCCTTAAGTTGCATCTACCCAAAGAAGCAATGGTGAGCAGCCACTGAGGCTGTCTTTTTCACAAGTCTACAATGAATAAGTTAGGATGACAAATAAATTAGTACTAAGGTGTTGTAGAGATGCTCTGTGTTTCAGTAAGGCAGGGGGCTAGGACTTGGGAAACTGCCACTAGCACAGCCTGGAGTAGAACCTTATAAGCTCGGTTTGTTTCCACTTCTGTTCTTCGTTTGACTTCTCTAGTTAGTTCAAACTTGCTACAGGCACAGACTGTCTCTACGTATTTATGCAGTACTTAGCTTAACGAGGCCTTCTTGGTTCTGCAGTGACAAAAATGTTTTGAGTTAGGTTTTCTGTTCTACGGTATCATAATCCAGAGACATGAAGACTGCATGTAAGACTGGTATTGTGAAGACATTCAGTTATTGCTGTGGTGGGTGCAAGGCAAGGGAATGGCTGACCTAGCACAGACAATCTGGGAGATGCTGAACCACTGGTGGTAGTCTTTGATTTAGTCTTTCTCCCAAAAATAGTGGTACCGCTCTGCTGCAAGTGGAATGAAGATAAGAAGAATCACAAAGAGCCTGATTGATTTTTGTAGGTCCTGTTACCGAGTATTTCAGTGCAAAAGAGGCCAGGTGACTCATCCAGACTTTTGGCCAGATGGATTGTCTAATGCTTTTTTTAGTGAGAATTGTCTTGCTCATTTCCAGAAGAACTAGACAAACATTTCTGTCCCAGAATTGAAATAAGGTTCTGCAGAGATGAGTTTTAAGTGTTCCCAATTGTTGAGAGCTACCATTTCACATTTCAGGTGGCTAGTAGCATGCTGTTGGACACCTGATTGAGATTACTGACTGTGATTCTAGGATGCATTTCAACTGATACTGAATTATGTCTGGAAGTTTTATGGAGGAGTGGGCTTAGAGAGACTTTTTTTTCTTTTTTTTTTCCCTGGGGCTCCACATACATTTTAATACAGAATGAAATAGTGACCTCAAACAGATGGGAGAGAATAGGTTGGCTTTTAAACTACTTTATTGCCTGTAATTTCCTGGAGCTAGAATATGGGAAAGGGCAGAATAGGCTGGCATGTGTCTGTGTAGTCATCTTTGTTTTGCTTAATAAGCTAGAGGGGTGTGAATTCATTGTGCAGACAAATGAAGACACTGAGCCAAGAAAAGAGAGGAGCAGTGTCCTAAAATACGGAGGCAAACAGAGGTGATCTGTAAAAATTTTACAGTATGGAATAGCTCTTTGGTTCCTACACAGCAATATTTACTTAACCTCTGACATGTTAACTGAAAACAATTCTTGGGATGTCTGAACCACAGAACACATCCCCTCTGTCTTTTATATGGCTTAAAAAAGAGTAATGTGAGAGTGTGTGTGGCTTTTCTCAATGAAAGCCAAGGGCTAATGTTAATCAGTTGTACTTTTGCTGTGATACCCTGTAGTTTAACATTGATAATTTCAGTCTTCTTCTACAGCTATATATGGTTTTGGATATTAAGATACAAACCTCTTTTCTGAGAGCCAGGTTCAGTCCTGCTGCCTAGACTTCAGGCAAATGTCCTGTTTTTGTCAGTTGAAACTTTGCAAAGGAGGGAACTAAGTTTTATAGTGCCTACCAATTTTGGGTGTATTAGAAAATAGCCTGCATGTCACTTGTAGCTGAAAATAGCTTTGAGATTTATTTTTTTTTTGCTAAAAGGTAGTAAAAGTTAAAGATTGTTTTATTGCTTGTGTATCTGTAATGAATTCCATGTAATTTAGTCCTTTTGGTTGAGGTCTTTTAAAGAGACAAGAAGATGAGTTCTGCAAATGTATCAAGTATATTAGTTCAGTCTACAGCCTTCTCTTACACAGCTCTGACTCTGGATTATGGTTTGGTGTCCAGACTTGTTCCCATCAATTCCAGGGACATCTGTGACCCTGTGGTGCAGAGTGAGCAAAGGTGTCTCTTTGTGCCTCTAACTCAGCTGGCCTAGGCTTTCTGCTCCAACAGCTTTGTAATTGGCTTTACTTACAAGGTCTGTAATGAACTCTCACCTTTTTGTACACAGCTTTTTGTTGTCGTCTTTTTTTACCAATGACTTATAAGACCTGCAAGCAATTGTCCCACAATGTCTTTTCATCTGAGACAGATATTTGAAATGTTTTCTTTTAAAGCTGTGTTTATCTGTATTTTTGAAGGAGTGATTATCAGTTCCAGAAATGTGTGGGAGATCTTGGATACAGCATTGAATCCAAACGCAGAGCTGTGTTTACTTCTGAAAACAAAACGTGGTTTGCATTGTAAAGGTCTGCTCAGGCCTATGTTGACCTCCAGTACTTTTGGCAAATGTGAGTGCTCTTGGGCCAAGAAATGGGTGTGAAGTTCATGAAGTCACCTGCCCTGGTTAAGAATGATGGGGTTTACCCTTCTGAGGGCATCTCTGGATCTGAGGAAGCAACAGGACCTGGGGACAGGAGGAAAATTTTCTATGCTGAAGACAAAGCACAGGAAAGGGCGTATTTCTTTCTTTACATGCTGTACGGACTTTATGCCTGAACAAATTAGGGAAGGCACCTGCTCATGAATGCACAGTTGAAATGCTGTCACTTGCTGATGCATGCATACATCTGCAAATATGCTGGTGTTTAAAAGGAAGATTTTTTTTAAAGCAAACATTAAAGAGTAAATAAAGAAGCAAATTAATGTGTGTGTACACTGTACTTTAAGCAAGCAAAACAACTTCTTTATAGCTGTTTAGATGGGCCATTTAAATATAAGCTGTGTGTGAGCTGGTGCCTCTCCTGTTTCCTATTATGATTAAGAGGCGGAGCTGGGCTGAAGTGTTTAAATTCTGCTGGTCCTCATATGGCCAGTAAAAGTGCCTAAATGAAAACCTGCTCAGCAGACTGAAATGGCCCCTGTGGAGCTGTCGCTGTCTGTTCTCTCTCATAATTAGCAATATTAAAAGTCTCTTGATGTTTATTTAATTTGGGTTGTGGTTTTGTTTGGTGTGTTGGGGTTGTTTTTGTTTTTGTTTTTTTTCAGGCTTTGAATGGTATTTTTAGTGCCTGTTAGGTGATCACGATAAGTGATAAGACATCTGCTCCTTGGGGGAGTGATACCAAAGACTTGTGGTCATTGCACAAAGGAAAAATATTGTTTGAATTAAATTTAAATATCTTTGTATTCTGTGGAAATTATTATTTAGGTGGTTATTAATATTTTTAAACTACAATAGATGGTGTTCTTCCTCTAGAAAAAGTCACCTGATGTTAAGGAACTGATTTCAAAATCATTGAAGTTATTTGCTGTAAGGTTGAGATGCAAAAGAAGACAGACAAACAGATAGATAAATTGCCTGCGGCACTTTGAAGAGTTGGTTTGGTTTTGTTTCTTTTTTTTTAAATGGTAATCTTATCTGTAATACATCCACTGAAGGCTATTTGTAAGGGAGCCAGGATTGAATTTGTATTGCAGAAAGACCTGTTTGGCATGCAGTGTGTGTTAGGAGAAGAGGGGAGTGTGATGCTGAGGTTAATGCCTGGTTTATTTTGGAGCAGCTGTGTTACAGTGAAGCAAAGTGGCTGGAGTCCCAGGGGAGGCATAAGCATTTACTGCTAGAAACTGGAAGGAGGTGAATTTCTTTTTAAGTTTTGATGTTAAATGCCGGATTACTATGTACATTAAAAGTCTCATTTGTTAGGATGCAGGTTCCAAAGAAACTGAGCCAGTCCTGAGAAATAGCTACCTTAAAAGTAAAGCACATGTCACTTTTTTTTTTTTTTAAAGCCTCAAACTTCTAATTTTTCTAGTTACCTATTTGAGTTACTTGGAGCATCTCAAGACTACTCAGTTACTTCAAAGCAAAACTACAATTTAACTACAAGGAGTGGCCTTTTAACATAATAAATGTCTTAAGGTCACTTCTTCAATTTTGATCTTTTAAAAAGAAGGAAAAAAACCCCCAAAACATGAACAACCAAATGAGGAAAAAAACCCCAAACACCAACAACCCATCCTGTGTGTTCTTTGTTTCCCTGAATATGAAAAAGCTATGTGTCAGTATTGAAAGCTTTGCCTTTGTTTTCAAGGTTTGGGGAAAATGCTTATCTGAACAGCACGTGGATGTATCTTTACAGTTTTACATGCAGAAGGAATGAGTCTGTAGTAGAGGACCACAAAAGCTGCCATTATTAGAAGCCTTGCTTACACTTCAGTGCTCTGGCACTTAATCTAGCTTCCAGTCATGCAGAAGAAACTAAACCAGAGGTCTCTGTTTTAACTCTTAAACTTGGTTGAGCTATCCTGTGTTTCCTCCAGTATGCATTTCCTTTGTAGCCTGAGCCAAAATCTTGATTGGGAAGGTTATTTTGATCTCCCTTTTCCACTTAGCTCTTTCTAAATTGCTAGGTCTGAATTCTATGAAATTGAGGGATTCAGACTTCAAATCATTTGTTACTGCTTGGAGACTTGTCTCTACAATAGACACAGCTGCAGTTTGGCCTCTTCTTTTCTTAAAGCATCTCAGTTAACTTGCAGTAGCACTTTCTGTGTATGGTTTAGGACCCGATTTAAGTGGCACTGCCGAGCTTGGACGTACTTGATGCAACTTGAGATGCAAAGCATTTTGCATGACAGGGTCTTTAAGCAGTTTTGCTTTGATAGCCTTGGATATTGTGAAACCAGAGCTGTCTGACAGATAATGGTTTGTTTTGGCTCTTCTTCTTGTCAGCATATTGCAGCCTTCATCAGTGTCAAGGTATTTATCACACTTGATTTGATTTTGCTGTGTTTATGACAACTTGTTTCTGCAGAAAGTCTCATCCGGACTTGCCTTCTCAGTCTTGAGCTTAGCAGGACACCTAGTTTTGGAGGCTTTGAACACTCTGCCCAACCTGCTAGCAAGGGAGATGCTCTGGGATGAGAGAGCTCTGTTGATGTGACAGTGTAAAGAGCAGTTTTTATAACAATCTGGACTGAGCTGCTGTGCTCTACTCTTCCAGTGTGGAGACTTTGCAGTCAGGCCTGTAATCTGTCGCCTGTTTATAAAGGACAGGTCATTTGAAGTTTCTTTTCAGTTCACTTATAAACAAGTAGAAATACATCTGTAACATATGACATAACACCTTTAGACTTTAAAGGGAAAATCTTAAGTATTAAATATATTTAGGAAAAACACACACACACACACACACCCCAACAAACAAACTCCAAACAGACCACCTGATCTTACTGATACTAATCTAAGTCTCTTCCATCAGGATGCATTAATCTTAATTCCTTAAAGCTTTTTGTAAGTCAAGAGAGTTAGTAGTGAAAAATAATGTTATAGTTGGCTAAATGCTGCAGAATGATGCTTAAAAGACAAACAAGCTCCTGATTCGTTCTGTTTCCTGTAACAGACAGCACACAATTCCTACCTTAAAACTTTAGTGTACCCTGGAGTCTTACTGCTTCCACTAACCGTATTTAATGTGCAAAGGAGGTGACAAGAAGATTCGCTGAGCACATTTGTTTTAAAGAAGCTTTGTGTATGGCAGTTTTTAATGTACTTTTGCAGCATCATGAAATGTTTGGGGCACTTGTGTAAGAAAAGCAGAAGAGCTAGTTTTACAAAAGAAGGAAAAGTGCAATATCAAAGCATGTCAGCGTGTTTTACATGAAATATATTAAGAATGTGAAATAAATTAAATGGAGGGGTTGTTAGAGAAAAAGACTGGGAATGCCTTGACCATGGAATATCTGCAGTCTGCGTGTTAGATAACAAAAAATATTTACTTGGGAGAAGGGGAAAATCTGAGAGAGCTCGTTTGCTGGGTTTGTGGCAGTTACTGGACCAACAACTTCGAAATTTTTGCTTTGTTGCTGGGTAGATTTGATATTGACAGTGATTTTGACTTACCTGAAGCATGAGTGCATGTGAACTGAGACATACAGCTTCCCAAATTTCGGAAACTTGCAGCATAAGCAATGTGTTCCCTTGCGAATGCTTACACAGTACTGCCTCAAGAGGCCAGAGCTTTGCTGAGGAGTGTTTGCTGGCTCTTGTATAGTCTTGCTGTTTTGCAATACAAATGGAAGCTCTCATTGAATAGACTTTACTCTTGCACCTAATGGCTTGAATTTCTACAGTTAATAGGGCCATCCACAGTGACAGAAACTGTTTGGGGTTTTTTTCATCCCCAGGTATGGCATTGAGACCTGCAGTCATGGTCAGCTGCTTCAACAAGGCAGCTCCTCTCCACATAAACTCTGAGGCTTTATTACTCTTGTGTACCGTAACATGTCCTGGTGGCATCTAGCTGGCTGGCATAAGGCATGTCACTTAATTACTCTATATATGCAAATAAGTGTTCTAATGTCATGCTGGAATCAGTGCAGTACTTTTTGCTGGGTACTCTGAAAAGTCTACTAGAAAGGTATTTTCTGCTCCTCTTGCTAGTCTTAAATTTGGAAAGGATGTGGAAGATTTTTATACTCTTTGATGCCGATCTCCAGGCCTCAGGGAAATTGTGTGTTAATAAAAATGCAGAATTTGGCTCTTAACATTAACCGAGATCCACTTACTGCACTTACTGTTGAGAGGATGGAGAGAGAGGGAGGTTTTTGTGTCAGTTTAAGCACTCCCAGTTTGTTTAATCGTCATCCGCTCCGTGTAATAAAGACCCTTTTGAGTTCCACATCTTTGGCACACGCTGCTGCTCTAGGAAAGGGAAATTATGAATGGACTGAACTGGTTCTCTGGCATTTGGGAAGCCATCAAAGTTTGTGCTGAACAGAACAACCAGGCTGACTAGTGTAATACAATACTAAATATGCAGCAGACTAAAATTGTTTTTGTTTGCAGGGATAAGACTTTTTTTTTTAAGCATATCATCTAGATGATTATTAAACAGAGAAAAGTAAATTTTTTTACGATTACCATTCTTCTAAGAAACCGACTAGGAAAGGGTCGAGTTTAACTACCACCTCTCACCTTTTTTTAATGAGAAGTCATTAATTTTACACTGATATTCAGAGCAAGTCTGTTCCAGTTCCCAAGACATATGCTGTATGCCCTCGAGGGTGAAAGCAGTTAAGAATTACAAGGAGTATTATGCTTCATAGAAATAAGCAACCTGCTGAAGTAATAACCTGTTATGCGCTCCTAAGTCTCTCTGTATGAATCAGGGCTTTAAAGTGGTGACTGATAGGCAAGTAATATATCATCTTTGAGATTAACAAGACAGCTGGACTTGAGAGGAGGTATACATTTATTTTCATGTTCTGTAACACTGATGTTCATGCAAGAAGATTCAGACTTGAGTAACTGCTCAAACTGTTGCCGCAATCCTTGCGATAATAGGGCTCTTCTGCTGAGATGGAGTTGGATACAGGTTTAGCTGAACATAGTTTATTATGCTGTAGCTCTAACAGTGCAAAGTCTCATTTCCTGACTGTATTAATTGTCTGAGATTTCTTTCTGAGGCTTCTTCCATTGCACAAACTGTCCATTTAAACCAGTCTTGCTTTCTAAATACCTAAATCTTAGATAACTCTTCTCTATAACAATTTCTGTAGCTTTCTCTCAGTTGAGTAAGTAACCCTGGTGGACACAGGGTTTCCAAAAAAACTCTGTATTTCATGCAGAGTGGTTTGGGAAGAGCTTGGGAATGCAGTAATGTAATTTGACGAATGGCTGTGGATCTGTGTTTCATGCCTGTCTGGACCCAGGAATTCAAGCACTGTCTTCTGCATTGACCACGGGACTGCCCTCTTCTTCACTTAATTGTATACATGTGAAGAACAGCACATTTGGTGAAGCAGATGCATTGAAAACACACATCAGAGTATATGTTTTAACAGTTAATTATATATTTACTTAGTGAAAAAAAGGTTGGTGTTAATTAAAGAATCTGTGAGTATTAAGAGTTGAGAATTTAAAGTTGATGTTTGGCTGCTAAATCTTAAAAAAAAATAAATCTGACATTTCCAATGAGAAAGTAAAGACCTTACATATCTAACTCTGAGATACTTTTAATCCATAATGAGGAGTGGTGTGTTACAAAACAGTGGAAACCACTTTGCACTGATGAAGAGGGGCTCATTAAAAATGCATTTTTAGTCACCACCTGTTATTTGATATGTTGCGTGCTTTGCTATAGTGTTGTATTATTTTTGTCATTATTGGTTACCCAAGTGCATTATTCATCACTTTGAACCATATGGGCTGAAGTATATTTTGAACATCTGATTTCTGCACTGGCCATTCCCTGAGGAAAGACTTTCATGTCCATGTTTATGACCAACCAGCGAAGCCTTTCATGTCATCTTTTCATGAAGATTTCTTACCTTCTGCGTGCCAAGGATACAATTAGGAGATTCACAGCTGTGATGCTACAGGACAACAAGGGGCCCTGCGTGTGATTAGGCAGCAAAGGCCTCTCTGTTCAATTCATAAATAAACCCAACTATATTGGGAACAGAGGAGAGCTTTTTACAGGTCCCATGGCCACCCCCCTCCCCCCCCGACACTGCTTTTCTTCCCCTCCTGGCTTGCGCCTGACTGTAGGCATGCACGGAGGTGTGTGTGGAGCGAGGTGTATGCTGACCTGTCTGCTGCCCAGTATGGTAGCCCTTGTTCCTCCCTTGCTGGGAGGGTCTCCCATCAGAATTTCACATCAACCAGCAGAAGTTTGATTCCTCTGGCCTCCTCTCATAAAAGTCATGATGAAAAATGCCTGTTGAGTTGCTTTCATTCCCTTTCCTTGCCTGCTCCAAATCTTCTCAATGTACAAGTGTAAAGAGAATAAAGAACCCAATTAAATGTGCTGCAGCACCACAGTTTACTGCCCTGGCATTTTTTAACTATGCCTACCTGTCTCCTCTCTTTTGGAGATACAGTGTTTGCATTGTGCTGTCTCCTGTTTTTCTTTCATAATAATAGCGTGTTCAGTAACACTAGCATGAGCTGTACACACTGAGTAAAGCATGTGTGTAGCATGCTACACTGTATTTTCTCTTTAAGGGGGTGGTAAAGGAATAACAGAGGGCAAACTGTCCTTTCCTTTAGTGTGGTGTGAAATCTTTCATTCAACACAACCAGCGGACAGGTTTCATTCTCATTATTTTGCCCTGTGTATGTGTCTAAAACCTGCCATACAACCTGGTGTAATCAGCAGTCTGCTCACAGGAGGCTCTTAAGTTTGAAACAGCAGGAGTTTTGCAGCTTGGAGCTGAATGGCATTGGCAGAGCTGTTTGAAGAAGTTTGCTTAGTTCCTGCCCGCATTGTGCTGAGCCAGTTTCAAAGGGGCTGTTGCCTCTACCTCGTGAGAATGACTTTCAATCAAAATTCACAAGGAATCATGTATCTACTGATCCGAAACACAGCAAACACTCTTTATTTTCAGTTTCAGTTGTGCCTGTTTTGATATTGCTGCTTAGAAAGCAACATCATTGACTGCAGATTAGCCTGGAGGAGATTCTGTGTTTTACTACTGTTTGTTAATGTTCAGTAGTAAATTGTGGAGACCCAGCAGATGTTCTGCATATTTAAGCTGTCAATAGAAATAGCGTAGCTTGGGAGAGTCAAACTTAAATGCCTGGTTTTAGCACCCTGTATTTACCATATGTCTTAATATTGTGGAGATACAAACGTTGGCTTCTTACACTGAGATTTAGCGGAATCGTGAATTCAGATATTGCTACTGAGGTGCCACAGCATCTAGACTTGCATTCAGGTACTGTATTGCAATGGCTGGATCTTCTGTGATTATTTTCTCCAGTTAGTAAGCATCTGTTTCTCCCTTTAAAGTTAGTGGGAGCTGCGTGTTTTGTGAGCACTGAGAAGACAGACTATTAGTTCAAATGTCCAGCTTCAAAATGTGAGCTATGACTGTAGGTTTGAAGAGCATCAACTGGTTTACTGCAGGATTTCTTTTGGTGAGTGACTGTGCTAATTCCCATAGAGCTCCAGTTTCTGATCAGCCATTCATCACTCAACCAATTCATGATGCTCTCAGCAAAAACAGGTTTGTCAGAGTAACTCAATGCCTCCACCGAAGTATGTTTAAACAATGGTGCAGAGCTATTTTAATAAGTTATGTGAAATAAATGCACGTAAACCAGAAGAGAGTCCCTATGCCAGCACTCCAACATTGTCAATGTTTTGGAGTTTGCAGGGAACCTAGCATTGCTCCTTTCTCCATTGTACAGCTGGATCTCCTTGCCAGGGTTTTCTGCTTCACTGAGCTGAAGGGTGTAAACACTTTCTCTGCTAATAAAATGCTGCTTGTGCTGCTTTTCTCTGATTGTAGCACCCCTTAAAATTTCATCAGAGACTGCTTCTAGGAATCAGACATCTTCCAGACCACCAAGGAGTTTCAGTATGCTTTGAACACTGCTAGGCTTAGACCTGCTGCTCTGTACAACAATAGAAACTTTTGTGTAACCTGTATTTTTTAAAATTCGAATAATCTTTGTTTACAGAGCAGAGCAGCACGAATGTGCTAATCCAGAGGAGGTGTTGCTGCTCGCTGCAGCCTGAGGCTTAAATCACTCTTGCCTGGAGCAATCTTTCTGGGGATTTACCCTCCTCTCCTCTGCTTTCAGCTGAGAGGCCAGCCCATCATGGTTGCACTGCTGTTGTTTTGTGATCTGGTTGATAGGGAGTGCAAGTCACTTGATGCGTCGTATAAAGTTTCCTGTGATTATGTTGCTTAAATGGTAAACCTGAGCCCTGCTGGTGTAGGTAAGGGATGGGATCCACATGTGAGCCAGCTTGGAAACGGCCTAGAAACATCCGTGCCTGCCACCTCCGGGTGCTGTTAAAGGGCACTGGAGATTAAGAAGCATAATTGAAAAATGACACTAACAATACAAAAGGTTTTTGGTAGGGTGCATAGTTCTGCTTTTTCTGCCTGTAGCCAGAGCAGCTGCTTGAGTTTGGGGGACCTTGCTGGATTTCCTCAGTAAATACAAGGTCTTGAAAGTCAGTTTTTCTTTCAGTTATAGGTGAGGCTGTTGTATGAGCACGTGATAGATGACATTGACTTTCAGGAAACCACTAAACATCACAGCTTAAGAGGAAATTGTGTTTTGTTGACATAGAAAATCCAATGATCAGAAGCCTTAAAACTGGCATAGCAGGAGTATTAGAAGTTAATCTTTGCTGAATGTCAATAATAACATAGTGACACAGCTTACCTCTATTTCTGTGACAGATGGCACAAAGAAAGGATCTTCTAGGATACAACTGCACCCTTCACATTTTTTCTTTTGCTATCATGGGTATTCCTAGGGTGTTGTATGTGTTAAGTGCGCTGTGACCACTGGCGAGTACTGATGAAGTATAAAATGAGGAGAGAAAGTCGTCTTTAAAAATGCACATGAATTATTTAGCCAGGTTTTCTACATCAGAAGCTTGCCATTGCTGCTTAACTGCCTAAGCTGTCTGCTAGGGCTGTTGTGAAAGAGAACTCTTAAATTGAGGTCTGCGGTATGAGGCTGGTGGGGGAGCGAGCAGGGTAAAGCTCTGCTGACTTAATTACTGTTAACAGTTATGAGTTATCTGCAAGATTCACAGTAGATTACACAGATTGTATTAAGCAGGGTTAATCAGTTCTTTCAGATACTTAAAGGAGCACTGTTAAAAACTGGCAAGACTGAAAGTTCTTCTTGAGAGAGTGTTTGCGTGTGCAAGTATGCGTATGTGTGTTAATGCATAGGCTGGATTACCATTGATAAGTAAACTTTGCCTAGCAGCTACTGGCTCTGTGTAGGTGCAATTGTGGCAGCTGTTGGAAGTGACTTTTTCCTTTCTTGTGGATTTTTCTTTCTCCCCCCCCTCCTCCTCCTCCCCTCTCTTTTTTCTCCGGTCCTGCGCTTGTGCTTACCTCTCTT
>WTSP01025920.1:27123-39989 GCA_025331215.1 Actenoides lindsayi
TCTCGTTGTGGGGTCGATGTCGGTGGGTGTGGGCAGTGTTCTTTTCTTTTTTTTGTGTTTTTTTTTCTCCCCCCCCCCCCCCCCCCCTTTTTTTGTTTGGCCGTAACTCTCTCCCTGAATATGAAATATTTCCCCTGCTGTGCACTTGCAGCAGTAAGGAGATCTTTGTCATCCTGTGATAATTGACTGCTACTTCAGTTGTGGACTCCTTGTAGCTTGGAAGGTTTTCACTGTTAATTTTTAATGGTTTTCTCTCTTGCGCATGTGTGGAATAGAAGGTGGAAGGTGACTGGGTTTTGTAAGTGTGCAGAAAGTGGATCTGTCATAAGGGAGGATTTAATCATTGCAGATTTAAACTCTTAATGTACCATACCACCTTCTGTTATGATTTTCCATGCTTATTCAAGATGTTTGAGTGTTCATTGTTTTTGTTTGTTTGTTTGTTTTTTTAAAGGATGTGTCGGAGCGACTAATTTTTTGTAATTTCTCAGACTCAAAATAACTGGAATAAATTAATTTTCCTGACTCTGAAAGACTGACCTTAAATTTTGTCGAGTATGCAGTGTCACCCTTTTTCTTCATTGCTTTTGCAGACTTTTCAGTGTTGTGTGTTTAAGAAGCCAGCTTGTTGCTGTGTGATGTTGGGTGAAACTCCCAATGCTCCCTCTTGCTGAGCCATGGGACTCTCAACTTCGGAACATGGGACAGTCTTCTGTGTAGCAAATCTAATGATGTTTCCAGAAGGATTTTACTTGTCACAGGTTTGAGCAGGTATAGTAATTTAAGAGTAATAGTGGGGAGAAGTAGCAGAAATACACACACACACAAAGTTGTGTGTGTATATATGTATATACATACATATGTGTGTATTCATTTCTTCTAGAGCATAGTATTGCTGTTACTATGTGATGCAGAGGCGGTGAGTGAACTTGACTGAGATGGGGATGGCACAGGATGGGAGCTGAGCCCCAGTGTTCTGGGGCTGAGGATGTACTGGGGCTGCCCCCGAACCCTCTTGGAGCCTCTTGCCGTGGGTTGGCCGTGGAGGGCTAAGCATCATGAAGCACCATCCCTTTTTGTAATGGTAGCTCTGGGCTGGTAGTTTACAAAGGGATCAGATACCAGTGAAAGTTCTCCTTGGGGTTGGGATTGAGGGCGAGGGTCCTCTGTCACCTCCTCGGTGGAAACACATTGGGAAAATCAGGGAGGCTGTTCCTGACAGGCTAACTTGGTAATTGCCTTTGGGTTATGCCTGACTCCACCTTGATGAGCTGCAAATTATTGTCAGTAAACTCTGTCAGTAGCCAAGTGTCAACTGCAAATGACTGTCTTCTCTGCAGATGGGAAGGTTTGCTATTGAAAACAAATGAGCATAGAAAATCTAGAAAGGGAGCGATGAGAGGCACAGAGGCTATTTTAAGGGCATGGCCCCCACTTCCTCTCCCTGCCCTCTCCCTTTTTATTCACTCTTTGTTTTTACTGCTGCTACTTTCTGTGCTCTGATTCTCCCCCGCTCACAGACACAGACGCGCACAAACCCTTATACCCGGTGATTGACACAATAAATGCTGGGAGTGTTTTCTTTCACAAGGGTGCTTGGGTTACTTTGGGAAAGCTGCATGAAATTCACTGCAGCTTTTCCTGTACGGTGCAAGAACACTGACAGCCTTAGAAATCCCACGGATGTTACCTGCCTGGGTCAGTTTGCTATAAGGAGAAACACCACTGTACACTTGTGTGTGGAAGAACCATCTGGTCTGACTTAAGCTTCTCCTTTAACCCATCTTAAGAAAAAAAATGTCAGACTTTTGCTACAGTGGCAGATCTCCTGGTTAGGGACTGTCTTGGTGTGTCTTAAACCTGGTGATGCTGACTAAATTAGGTTATAGCGATAGTGCAGTGATATGTTGGGGTAATGATGTAGGATATAAATTCTGCCTCAAAATAATCGGAAAGCTCATAACATTAACCTGCAGTGTTACCCCTTAAAGTTTTGTAGGAGCATTTGACAGGGCATGTCTGAACTGTGAGGGTTCCTTCTCTACATTACTGGTATTTAAGTCTTTAGTGCTCCTGGTAACTGGTTGGTAACAGGGGTTTGCCTGCAAGAGAAAGCTCTCAGTGGTGAGAAGGTCAGGTTGTCAGGAGAGGATGAGAAAGCAGCTAACCTGATCAGATGGGTAGCACGTATGAGCTCCTTTGGTTTTGTTTTAACCTACAGACATCACTAAAACCTTTCCTTCCCTGTACTTCCCCAACCACCTCATTTGTCCCATAGCATCTTCCTCTCTGGTCAGGCATCCTTGCAGGGTGGAGTAGCTTGTCCCTGTACCCTCTTTGTTTTCCTTTCAGACCAGCTGAAAACTTCGCCCTTTTGCAGATCCAACATGGATTTTTGCACATATGTCTGGAAGTGCCACCAGGACCTGTCTTGCCCTTGCTGCCATCCTCTGTTGAAGTTAGATCATAAACTGATGGCATACTGACGGTTGGCATGCTTTCGGAAACGTTAATTGACTGTTCAGTGCTACGTTGCCCATAAGCTGCCCAAACACAAGAAGGCTTAATCTTGCTGGAAACTTGTAGTTAAAAATCTTTAAGCTTTTGGAAATTAACCAGTTTAAAGTTAATTGATTTTTGGTTTTGTGGTCGGTTGTCTTTTGTTTGGTTTTTTTCCTTCACATTCACATATGTGTGAGGGGAGAGAGTAGGATGAGTGCTAACAGCCGAGCTGCTTACTTCTCTCTTTGGTATTCCTCAAGCACTGTCAGAACCTTTTTCTTCACTGGGAAAATAAATTGTTTTGGGATTACCCTTTTTCCTGAGGTACAGACAGGAAGATTTTTGTGCATTTCAAAGCGAGCAATGTCAACCAGTAACCTACATGTTTTATCCCATGAAATCCCTGTTGGTCATCGCTGCCTGAATACTGTTCCTCAGTTTCTAGGTGGTGTTTTCTGCATCTCTCTAGTACTGTCCATTCAAGTTTCTCAAAATGGTTTAACCAATATAACATGAATTAAATCTTGTTTATTCAGGGAGTATTATTCTGGAAAGACCGAACACGTTTGTACTTGCTTTTAAGCATTTAACTATCTTCTATTTGAGCAACTCTGAGGGTGTTTAGATGTAATGAAGGCGAGGCATGGAACCTTTTGCTAACGACAAAAAATACTTTTCTGTGAGTTGGCCCCATGGCAAACAAGAGGGCTACTGAGATAGTAGGGTGTTATTCAGCATTCATACAAGTGGCAGGGTACAGCAGCCTGTTTCTTTTGGGGACTGAGGGGTAGGTTGAAAATTACTAGGGAGTTCCTGCTTCGAAAAGGACGTACGAGTATCAGATTAGTAACAGCCAACCTCGATGTTTGTTTTACTTCTATTACCCATAGTCACTAAGGAAATTTGACTCATACATTCACATTAAACTCGATTGTATCTCTTAGGCCTTCTATTTGCTACTAAAATATTGTTAGTAACAAGGAATTCATTAGAAATCCTGAAAGTATCCCATTCTGTGTGTCCACTCCCTGCTTTATTAATTTTTCCTAGTTTTGCAGTTTTGTTTTCTTATTTAAACTTTGATGGCTTTGATTTGACTTCTGAATATTTTCACGAGAGAACCTCAAAATGTTTCTTGTTGCACATGGCTCAGTGCCCTTATCAGATCAACAGTTTGTTTTACAGTTTTCTCCAAGATGCATCTTTCTTTCAAGCAAGATTTCTACTAATAAATGACCTGATACTGACAAATGCACAAAATGTGTGTGTATATTTCTACTATGTATCTTCTGCTCCTTATTCATCTGTAGGAAAGCACTATTGGTATGATGTGTAATCAGTATTCCTATGTCTTCCAGTCTAACTCCTGTACTTTTGGCTGCTGCTTTTTCAGGCATTGCATTATGATTGTTACTCGAGTGGTTGGCTGCTTCTTTGGAGTTCTTGGAGGGTTTTTTTGAGCCTGGGACTCAAATTGCAGTGTTGAAGCTGCAATGCAGATCTCCAGCTCTGAACCTCTAATTAAAGCCCCACAAGTCACCATATACTTGCCTTAGGTTAATTATTTTTGCACTTCTTCTTGGCAGTTTAGAAATTTGTTTTAATAACTTCATTGTATTTTACGTGAATTAGTATCATATGATCAGTTAGGTGTTCACTGTGTCTGTTTCATTATAAACATAAAAAAGTAAATACTTGTATTACGCCTTATACATAATCTTCTGAGAAGTGCTTTTATAGGGTTGGTGTTTGTTTCTTGATGACAAGCTGTATTTTACTATTGTAAATTTTTTTCACTCCAGTGAACAAGGGCAGTGGAGCAGAGTTTGTACCTCAGAGCTCTGCAGGGCTACTGTACTTTGGTATTAGTGTTAAAAGCTGAAATACACTTGCTTAGTTTTAGAGTTGATGTGAAAACGTTTGTGTTTATTAGCCCCACAGAATATGCTCACCCTGTGTATGGGAAGAGTGCTTTCCTTTTAAAATGAGTGAGCCTGCGTGGTGCTGAGTTTCAGAGAATTCAGAAGTGCTTCAAGTCTGTTTGCATGGCCTGTAGTGTTTTATTTCAAATGCGTGTTAGGCTAAATTATTACAGTCCTTAGAGACCACCATAGATTAGCTGGAAGCATGTTGGGCAGATGGATTGCATTTTAGCTGGTTATATTTGTAATGCCAAGTGACAGGCCTTTAATGCAGCACATTTCATATTCCCTGTTACTGCATAAACCACCCCAGGACAAATCTATGGTTTAATAAAAAAGAAGTCGAGAGTAATTTGTCTGAATACTATTACAAACAGGGGAAGTCACATGCACATGATTTGAAGAGAGAAGTTGAGGATAAATCAATAGGCTTTTTATTTTCAGCAAAGTGGGTAAATTAATCAAAGCTGCTGGTGGCAATAAAAGCAGGACAACACATTGTTCCACAATTGGATTTTCTCCTCTCTGGGTCAAATCAATATTGCCACTAGGCACAACCGTAGAGTTATATGTTGTATTAATATAAGTGATTCATCTTGGAGTCGATGAAACTAGAGTGGGAAATCTGCTGCTACATAACCATTGAACGCTTAATTTCTTACTTTAGAAGGGAATGTACATTTATATATTTAGTTTGATTAAAAAATAGAAGTACTTTTATTTAAATATACATAGAACTTTCATCATGTGATGTAAACAATGTGCACTGTAAACATTTTGAATTGATGTTACAGCAGATGTTTTTATCAGGACTTGACTTGCTTGCCTTGCCCTCTGACGTTTGGAGTTATTTAGTTCTGTGCCAGCCTGGAGCAGTTGATTTAACCAGTTCATAAAGCAGCAAAGAGTGCACACAATGGATCACTTTATAACCACAGAATCTTATTTTCATTTCCTTCCTCTGTTGCTCATTACTATTTTTTCATCACCTTACTGATGCCTTGCACATATATATGATAAGCTTTTTGTTCCAGGGATGTGTCACTACGTATTTGTACAGCTTGCAGCAAATAAGGTTTGCTCCTGGCTGGGACCTCTGCACTACTCTAATATAAACAACAAAACCTGAGCCATGACAATGAGTTGGGTGGATGATTGTGCCTGTGTCCTTTCTTGTTTTGTGTTGGTTTGGGTTTTTTTTTATTTGATATTTTTTACAAGATGCTCTGTTGTGTGCCATCCAAATTGCCTATGTGTGATCTTTTATTTATTTTCTTTAAATGAAAACTATTCTTATACAGTATACTTCTACACTGAGTGTAGTTCTGTCGTTTGGTTGGTTAGCTGCACCCCAGACAGGCTGAGTGTGGCTGAGACTAGGTATGATTCCTTCACATCCCCTCCCACTGAGATTCCGGTCTACGATTGTCAGAACTGATTATTTTCAGCAGATGAGGCAACAGTTATTTTAGTGGCTTTCGGGTTTCCACTTGAAGGGTCTTTAGAAGCATGCTTTGTAATTTGCTGGTTTTCAGAGGAAAAAAAAAAAAATCCCTTTAAAGACAGCTAATCCTCCCATCCGTCACATAACAAATACAATTGTTGCAGAGATGAGCAAAGTTCTTAATCAAATTTTGTCATGTATATAATGTGTTGGCAGGGAAACAGTGGGTACTGAGTCACATGCATAGTGTCATCAGGCATGCTTGCATGGTAAGATGTACATGGAAAACATCTCAATAAAAGATCTGTTTGTCTTTCACTTCCTTGTCTTTTCCCTGCAACAACTTGTTTCATCTTGTCTAATCTTTTATGGGACCCTGTCATGCAGTTTACAGAATCTAGCTATAAATTATTTCCCTGACACTATTAATAACTCCTCAAATACTTACAGAAAAAAACCCATAAAACCCAAAACACTTGAAAAAGTTTGTCTATATTGGAAGACAAATATTTTTTTCTTCTAAAACATAACCTCCTTGTAGGCTGCAGAATAGCTTGTTTTCATTATTATATTAAAATGAAAATGGAAACTTTGAAAATATATATTTAAAAGGAACACCAATCCTGGTGTCTAAATTTTCTGTTTAAAATACATGTTAGAACTTGCTCATTAGCATGAGTATTAACTCTTCCTTAGAGTTCTGATTACAGAAAAGCTTGAGTTTGATTGTCCCTTGGACTTGGCGTGTACCTGTCCTGGGAATCGCAGCTCCCAGCCCATCTTTGTGGTATCATCCAAAGGGACATTGAGATGTGCAGGGGCAAGGCTGCCACCCTGTCCTGCTGCTCAGAGGCACCAAGCTGGTGCAGATGGCCACTGACTCCTGCTGAGACCTTATCTTAAGCATGTAGTGTCTCCTTTACCAAATGTTTCCTACTCCAAGGATGTTTGAGAGATCAGATCCATACTGAGTTTATCAGAGAAAGATGTTGGCTGTGCTGAACAAACAGGACTCTGTTGAACTTTCCTACTCCCTTGGCCTGACTTGCAGCTGAAAGGCAAGCCAGATTGCCTGCCGAGGTAGTGTTTGCTCTTGCTGGTATAAATAAAGCTAGTGATGGTTTTTCCTGATGGGCATTTTAAGTAGGAAAGCACCATTTGGCTTTCAGTCAGCTGGGCAATTAGCATTTTATAGTCAAACAGTATACTTAAATGGAATTGCTTGGCTTCAGCATTGAATTACAATGACTAGTAGACTGCCACTCTTCTTCCATAATTTATTTAGTACTCCCTTCTTGTTTAGGATTCAGGCAGAGGTTAATTTAATTCTGCATGAGAAGCTAGTAGTTACTCTAATGCTGTGCTGTACTGCAGCACAGGGGAAAGTTCTAGTGTAGAGCTTGTATTTGCCTGGTCTCTCAGCCGTGGAAGGGGAAATTTTACCAACTCCTTTCCTAGCAATGCGTTCTTTGCAAGGGCTGTTGGCATGCTTACATTGTCACTTAAAAACCCAACCGAGGATAATACCTTAAGACCATTTTATTCCATACTGTTGCACATGTATTTTTACAAAGCAAACATGTATTGAAGTGTGTAGTATGGACCAAGGAGACTTTGTCCTATAAAATTACAAGGGGCCCACTTACCCTGTTACAGGTAAATAAAATGTTAATATGTGACCATGGTGACGTGAAAGTGAGAGCTGCCACTGCATCTCTTCTGATGGTCTGAGGCAGAGAGCAAACATCTGGTGTGTGTGATCTTAGAAGGATAAAAAGAGTAGGTAAAATGTGCCTCAGCACCCCAGAAACAAATTAGAAACTTTTAGATGGAGTGATGAATGTAGGCTTTTTTTATCCTCTTAATAAGCCTAAGTACTTAACTTGGTGCTTAGAATTAAATCTCATACGTGTCTTGATTTTTCCTAAAGCCCTTGACTGCTAGAACCAATGTGGGGGAATTTTGGAGGTTGTTTTGGTTTGTTTGTTTGGCTTTTTTTAAGCTCCTTTCTTAGCGAAGTGATTGCAAGGAGCTTGCAAATGTGAAGAGCAAAGGCTTAGATGCCAGAAGGCTGCTAATGAGAACACAGCATTTATTTATTTATGTTTTACCTCATGATTTCTAGGTAACTTAATAATGCTTTTGAATCCTTGGGATACCAGTCCTGGAGTGCCTAACTGCTTTCAGCAAAACTTACTCTGCCTTAAGCAGTATCCTTATTGTTGTTGAGATTTGTCAGTTGTCTGAGTCTGTTCATGAGCTGCATTGCTGTGGGCAAGCAGAGCAGAGGGAGCAATCGAGGACTGAGCACCCAGTTTGACCTTCACTCAGCCCTCCATATTACAGAATCATAGAGTTGTCAGGGTTGGAAGGGACCTTAAACTAGTACCAACCCTCCTGCCATGGGCAGGGATACCTCCCAGTAGATCAGGTTGCTCAGAGCCCCATCCAGCTTGGCCTTAAAAACTTCCAGGTTTGGGGCTTCCACCACCTTTCTGGGCAAACTGTTCCAGTGTCTCACCACCCTCATAGTGAAGAACTTCTTCCTAATGTCTAATCTGAATCTACCCACCTCTAGTTTTGGCCTATTCCCTCTAGTCCTATGACTACCTGACATCCTAAAAAGTCCCTCCCCAGCTTTCTTGTAGGTCCCCTTAAGATACTGGAAGGCCACAATAAGGTGTCCTCAGAGCCTTCTCTTCTCCAGACTGAACAACCCCAACTGTCTGTCTGTCCTCATAGGAGGGGTGCTCCAGCCCTCATCATCCTCATGGCCTTTCTTTGGACATGTTCCAGCACGTCCATATCTTTCCTGTAATAGGGGCTCCAGAACTGGATGCAGTACTCCAGCTGGGGTCTCATGAGAGTGGAGTAGAGGGGGAGAATCCCCTCCCTCGACCTGCTAGCCACGCTTCTCTTGATGCAGCCCAGGATATGATTGGCCTTCTGGGCTGCAAGTGTACGCTGATGGCTCATGTTGAGCTTCTCATCCACCAGTACCCTCAAGTCCTTTTCTTCACAGATGCTCTCAAGCCAGTCACTGCTCAGCCTATATTGGTGCTTGGGATTGCTCCAACCCAGATGTAGGACCTTGCATTTGGTCTTGTTGAACTTGGGCTCATGGAACTCTGTATGCAGAAACCTTTGCTGGCTTTGTCTACTGACTTTGGGAG
Organism: Actenoides lindsayi; assembly: GCA_025331215.1. Classification (NCBI taxonomy): domain Eukaryota; kingdom Metazoa; phylum Chordata; class Aves; order Coraciiformes; family Alcedinidae; genus Actenoides; species Actenoides lindsayi. The sequence goes on from WTSP01025920.1 coordinate 36,165, forward strand.
CCTGGCTCAAGTAGTCTAAGACTTGGCTGCTGATCTTTATATTTTGTGATAGTGGTGTTGACCTGCTAACTAGGAGCACCCATTCTTGCAACCATCACAGCTGTCACAAGAGCTGAGATTTTGGACAAATCTCTTCAAGCTTAAAATATCCTGATATTTGGCAGAGGAGCATTTCAGGCACCTACAGATGCTGCACTAAGGCCTGACAGGCATTTGTTTTGAATTGGATTCCTTAAATAACACTTCCGACAGTGACATTATTTTTTATGGAAACCTCATTAGCAACAATTAAAACAAAAGGCAAATGGGAGTCTGAGGGAGGTGATTCCTGATTTGCAGTAGCTCGCCTCCAAGTTGGTTAATGGTGTAGGTGTAAAGCTGGCAACTTAGACCATAATTGTTCTAATAGTCGTGGAAATTGTTACCATATGTTTTTGCTGTAACCTTTAATGTTTTAACCATGCTTTAGTTGTGCTGTAAAAATGATTAAAAGGCCTCTCACAGGAGGAATTGATTTTTTTTTTTTTGCTTGAACAGTTGCTCTCCAGAGTACTGTGGGCTCATGTGGGCTGTTTAGTGTTTGAAAACACTGCTTTGCTCTGCAGCAGCTCCTGCCTGTGTGTGCTGCCCCTAGCTGTGCTGGTCACCTGAGGCAGGAGGAGATACACACCCCATGCCATGCTGCCATGCCTCACAGCTATGTTTGATTTCAAGCATCCTTTTATATAACACAGTACCTTGCTGCTCTTCTGGAGAAGCGTTGCATTTTATGTACCATTTCTTTTGCTCTCTGGACTTCAGTGGTGTATCCAGGTTAACCCAATGTCCAGTGTAGCTGTACCCTGGGAGATGGTCGGGTCCATAGAACCCTTTGGTCCTCAGTGCCAGTTCACAACAGGCTGTAACAGCACAGCTCCCTGCCCAAGGCATGAGAGGAGTAGAGGCCAGACCAAGGCACAGCGTTTTACTTGCAAAACTGTGTTATTGCTGCTTCAGATAAGAAAAACGAGAAAGTACTGGTAAATGGTTAGAAGTTAAGAATTCGTGATTTGCTCTTAGGGGAGGGGACTTTGGTTGTATTTCCAGATGTGGATTTTAAGCAATGGACCTGAGACATGGTCACGTTATCCAGCTACTGAGTCAGTCACTGAGTGTCAGCTGAGCCTTACTTAGACTTGCGGTGGTTTTAGCCATAAACAAAATCTGAGTTTAATTCACCAGTGTCTGTGTAAGAGCTATCAACTAACACATTTTACCTCATGTTGGTTGCTGTGTGAGTGGATGGTTCCTTGCTACGTTTGTTTTAACAGAGTATACTTTATTAAACTGAAGTAACTTTATTTCTTTGTCTTGCTTTCCTTATCTTGAAAAAGGAGCATGGTACGGTTGACCTTCCTTTATAAAGTGTTAAGTGAGCTGCACTGCATAACAGCCAGGTATAATCATCACCAGCACTAATCTGTAGATGAAGGCTTTAGAACAATAAAGATAGTTATCTGTTTAAATAGTTTATTTTAAAAATAAACAGGTCAGAGTATCACCTCTTGCAGCAATTTGAATCTTTCAGTCTGAACTAAGAAATCACTCTTCACCAGCTTGGGGCCATTTCTTCCTGTATTTGGTGACTGTCAGATTCTTGCCAGAAAATATTAAGTTCAGACAGCTACGAGGGTGTTCAGTCATAGTTATGTTGGATGGTGTGCTCAAATAATTTTACAGAAGGAGCTCATGGGAATGTTAACAGCATAAAGGTTAGCTGTAATGTCTTTTGTGTCTGCCAGTTAAATAGCTAGTGATCTGATGATTACACAAAGACAACGCAAATTCCTTATGCATTCCTGCCTCAGTGCCGCTCCACACGCTGGGTGACTGCAAGCACAATTCTTTCCCTTTTTTTGCCATGGAAATTGCTGGTTAAAGCTCAATACTGTGATATATGCAAATTCTGCATTTTTGTTTAAAGCATCGATGCTGTTCTGTATTGTTTTAGCAGATATTGCAGTCCAGCCATGTACTGTTAAATCCAATAGGTTTTGCACCTGTTTTGGTAACAGTTATAAACACTTTAATGTGTCTCAAATGCACAAACTGTAAAATGCATTTGGCTGATGACTGGGTGAATGGTTGGTCCACATCAGTCAAACTCCACATTGCATAAAGGTCTGTAGAGCCTTCTTTCTTAATGGCACCAAAACCGCTGTCAGCTGTGACACAGAGATACTCTATCCAAAAGAGAAACTGCTGAGGAGTGAGTTTTGGGTATGGATCAGAGGAAAAAAAAAAAAAGAAATGTGTTATGTCCAAACCTTTTTTTTTTCAGATCATCCACTCTGACTACTTATCAAATGCTCCAGGCTCATTGAAATATTTCCTCTTGCGGTCAGGCTTAGTTTTCCTTCTGTGGTAACTTTGAAAGTGGAGAAATAACAATGGGGTAACTCGGAGGGGAAGTGTTCGGGTGAATGGGTGATTGTTTCAGGAAGTGTGTTTCTGTGCTCGGCTTCAGGCCATTTCCCCCTGGCTCTGAATGCTCTGCAACTATCAATGCATGTGCCCTCCCAGTGATTAGAGGTAGGCTGGGAAACGGCACCTGCCAAACATTTGGTAGAGTTTAATGTGCCAACCTTTGTTTCCTGAATCCCAACACACTATTTTAATCAGAAAACCATTTTCCTCCCGGGCTTTTAATGTGAAATAAATGCTTGCCTGCAAAATGTCTTTTTCAAGTAATCAGAAGTGAATGCTGGTAACTGCAGGTTGAAGCTAACAACTGTGCTGCCGTGCTCTGTATATTACTGAGGTGCATGGCTGGTTGTATTACTGTGCAGAGTCCCCTTCCCAGTATATTTATTTGTCCACCTTGAAGGATTTTTCCTGCCCCAGGGCTTGTAGCCTTTCCTCTCCATTAAGCCCATTCTGTCACTTCAGAGTAGCTTCAGGGAGCTGGCATTTAAATGCTGAACTTGATAAAGCAATGCACCTCCCTTCCCTCATCTCCCCCAAAATAAAATGACCTTTACACAAGGTTCATGACATATTTAAATCTATCTTACCCTCCATTAATAATGATGCAAAGAAATCTAGAACTTTAAATTCGGTTCCTCTGAGCAGTGCCAGATGCCTGTTCAGTAGCTTTCCCCCACACTCATTGCCCCAGCCCATCATTAAAATCTCAGACCCATGAAATAATTTGACCAATTATTTGAATTACTCAAAGTTCCCAGAATGACTTGGATACCTTTGATGAACCAGCTGCATTTATACGCCCTGAAACATGACAGCGGCTGTATGTTGAACATCAAATGAATACAGGTCATGCCTGGGGTAAAGGCATGACTGATTGGTGTGCCTGGCATGGCTGTGCATCTATCCTGATTACTGCCATGGGACCCTTTAAGTTCTATATTAGTCATTGTTAAAAGCGGTGGTTAGTGTATGTTGGCTGTGCAACCTGATGCTATCTTCAAATAGTGATTTCTCACAAGTGGGGCTTCCTCTCATGACCTCTGACCTGCTAGTATGTTAAAAGCTTTGTAATTGATGGAATTCTCTATTCTTTGTGGTGTGATTGATTGGGATTCCTTCACACTGAGTTTTCCCCATTGTTCTCTTTTGTTTAGGAGGTCCTCCAGCAGCTGATTGTAATGAATTTACCAAATGTTTTAATGATTGGCAAAGATCCTCTTTCTGGTGAGTAGTTTGTTGCATTCTCAACACTCCCCCCCCCCCCCCCCCCCCCCCCCCCCCCCCCCCCCCCCCCCCCACCCCCCCCCCCCCCCCCCCTCCTCCCCCCCACACCCGCCTCCCCCCTACCCCCACCACCAC
>WTSP01025920.1:40570-98880 GCA_025331215.1 Actenoides lindsayi
CCCCCCCCCCAAAAGGGTAGATAAAATTTGTATTTCTTTTAATTTCTTAGAATCATAGAATCAGGTGGGGAAGGCCTTTAAGATCAAGTCAAACTGTTAACCTAGCACTGGCAAGTCTGTCTTGAAACCATGTCCCTCAACCATGTCCCTAAGTGGCACATCTACGCATCTTTTAAATACCTCCAGGGATGGTACCTCCACCACATACCTGGGCAGCCTTTTCCAGTGCTTGACAACCCTTTTGGGGAAGAAATTTTGCCTAATATCCGACCTAAATCTCCCCTCATACAAATTAATGCTGTTTCCTCTTGTCCTGTTGCTTGATGCTTGGGAGAAGAGACCAACCCCCACCTCACTACAACCTCCTTTCAGGTAGTTGTAGAGAGCAATGATGTCTCCCCTGAGCCTCCTTTTCTGCAGGCTAAACAACCCCAGTTCCCTCAACTGCTCCTCATAAAACTTGTTCTAACCAGCTTCATTGCCTTTCTTTGGACACAATCCAGCACCTCACTGTCCTTGTAGTGAGGGGCGCAAAACTGAACACAGTATTCAAGGTGTAGCCTCACCAGTGTCAAATACAGGGGGGTGATCACTTCACTTAGTCCTGCTGACCACGCTATTTCTGATACAAGCCAAGATGCTGTTGACTTTCTTGGGCACCTGGGCACACTGCTGGCTCATATTCAGCTGGCTGTTGACCACCACTCACAGATCTCTTTCTACTGGGCAGCTTTCTAGCTGCTCTTCCACAAGCCTCTAGTGTTGCATCTGGTTGTTGTGACCCAAGTGCTGGACCTAGCACTTGGCCTCGTTGAACCTCGTATAGTTGGCCTCAGCTCACTGATCCAGCAGACCCCTCTGTAGAGCCTTTCTACCCTCAAGCAGATAAACAGTCCCGCCTAATTTGGTGTCATCTGTAAACTTACTGAGTGTGCACTCAATTCTCTCATCCAGATCATTGATAAAGATATTAGAGAGAACAGGCCCCAGTACCGAGTCCTGGTGAGCACCACTTCTGATAGGCTATCAGTTGAGTTTAACTACATTCACCAGCACTCTTAGGGCCCAGCCAGCCAGTTTTCAACCCAGTGAAGCATATGCCCATCCAAACCCTGAGCAGCCAGTTTCTCCAGCATACTGTGGAAAATGATGTCAGAGGCTTTACTAAAGAAGGAGATCAGGTTAGTCAAGCAGGACCTGCCATACATAAACTCATGCAGACTGCACCTGGTCATCTGGTTGTCCTGTATGTATTCAGTTGCGGCAGTGTGTACACACCAGAAGAGTCCTGGAGAATTATCCTAAAGTGTGAAGGAACTGTTCCAAATGGAGTGTGGGAAGAAAAGTATGTGAGGATGGAGAGAAAAATACATATATGACAAATTGGAAATTGTGAGGAATAGAACAGACAGGAATAAAAACATGTTGTCTAGGCAGGGATATTTGTCACGTGAAATATCACTTCAAAAGTGATCTGGAAGCCAACGAGCTCATGTCCAGAGACAAGTGTCTTTGGAGAGATGAAACAGAAGTTGTTTAGCCTAACAACTAAGTTGACTTCACCTTAGAACTGCATTTCTGAAGTGAAAGGTTTTGTTGCTGTGGTTTTTACTTACTTTTTTTTCTTTTTGCATGCCCATTCTGTCTCTGCCTTGGCCCCGTGCTTGTGCCAAGGACAATGTATTTGCTTTTACCAAAGAAGGAAAACTGGATGAACCCTGTCAGCAGTGATGGGGAGTGAAACGGTAATCGCCATCTCCAGAACAAACAAATGGCAGAAATCTTGGCAGAAGACTTTATTTTGCTGTATTTAGCAGCAGTAGTGTGCGTATATACAAAAAAGAGTTTATATCAGAAAAAAATATTAACTTAAAGAAATTGGCTCACTGACACTCATAGTCTTGGCACTGCTGCAGTAAAATCAGGCTTCTTCAGCAAGCAGATTAAAGTCTTCAATGCCAGTCTTAATGCTTCAGTACAGGCTACTGTTCTGGGTAAAGAAGAAAATAGACAAGAGCGGTTCCTTGGGGTACCGACGGGTCTCCTATGGGGAGGAGAGGTGATGGAGATGGTTATTTGAGGGAAGTGTTTAAAAGTGGCAGGAATGGTAGCAGAGAAATCTCTTTCCCTCTGTCAGTGATCCAGTCTAGGACAGAGACTGAGAAGGAGGGAGGAAAGTCCTGGAGGGTGCATCTGCAGAAGCAGTGCTGGGCAATGTGGGGAGCAGTAAGAGCTAGAGATTGAGGTGCAGCTGGTATGCAGGCCTGGGGTGGATCTCAGTGAAAGTGATAAAATCCCAGTTTTACCTTCCCCATCCTGTAGGTAAGTTATCTGAGTGAAGGTCCCTCTGGACCAAAGGAAAAAAAAAATTGATCACATGAACAAATAAAGTGATTTTTTCTGTTTGAGCAGGGAAGGCTCCTGATGACTATTACTGCTTTGATCATGAGACTATTGGAAAAACAGAGCTGCCACCACTGAAAATTCAGTAGCAGTTGAGCTTTTGCATAGGAGAAGGCATATGTCTGCTGGGCTTCAGAGCTTTACTTGCTTTCATGTCCTTTAACTCATTTTGTTCCAGGCCATGGCAATTTTGCCTGCTTCAGTTCATTTGACTATGGGCATAAGAGTTGTAAAAATATTCATGAGAAGGTGAAGGCTTTGACTGTTTTCTAGAATACAGGAACCTGAAAAGAAACTCAAAAGTTTAATTAAAGGATTTAGAAAATTTTCCCAGGAATCTGACTTGCAGAATGATGCAGATGGCATTACAGGGTTTATTGTCTTTACTGCACTGTACAGTAGAGAGATACTACCATTAAATTTTCTTCTCTGTTTTTGTCTTCCTCCACAGTTGTTTTTTTTTGTTTGTTTGGGTTTTTTTTCCCCAAACAGCTTTTTCAATTCATTACTGCACCACAAATCCCTCTGTGCTCAATATGAGAACTAACAGCGTATTTTTCATCTATACACATCACTTTAATAGCCTTTTATCATTATCTCTGGTTTTAGTGTGCCTTATAAATGGCCACTCATGTGCCCACACAAGGAATATCACTATACAGTCCTGATCCTGAACCTTTATTTAGAGGCATTGTTTAATCTCTTAGTTTCTAGATGTGCTTAGTTTAGCATGGCTGGTGAGTGTACTTGGAAACTGATGGCAATTAATCCCTTGTAATGGTCATCAAGGGGAGAGGATTTTAACTTTTTACAGACTGAGAATGGAAATGAGGTTTTATTTACCTGAAGTAGGCTCGTGTCTGTCTCTTAAAAAAAACTTTGCTATTTAGATCCCCTTTTCAAATTACATGTTAAGCTTGTGAATGGGGGAGCCTGAAGTCCCTGCTAACAAAGTGTCTGTAGAAACTGGTTTTTATTAAAATCATAAAAGATGTCTGCTCTCACTGGGGTATTTTTTCATGTTTGGTTTCCTTCCTCATTTTGTTTCACAATCCTCCAGAGGCACAAGGGTTCATAAAATACAAAGTTAATAACAAAACACTGCCTCAACAGTGTAAATTTAGCATTCAAATGTTTCTCACTCGGGTTGTTGTTACAGCTGGGGGAAAAATGGCACTTACGTGTTTGACCCCTTCCCACCTTCACTGCACATCCACTGGCTGCCACGTGTAGCACCACACACACTGGTGCTCCCTCTCCTCTGCACAGAAATGTGCAGAAAGAAGCTGCACAAGCTTCACATGCTTGGACTGTCTCACTCTCATTTTCTCCGACATCTTTCTTACCCCCCTCTTTTTTTTTTTTTTTTTTTTTTTACTGTCTGGATTCTCTGTGTACCTTGATCCTCCTTTTTTTGTTGTTGTGTCTCCTAATCTCTCTGCCTGCCTTCTCCGTGGGTCCTGCCATCTGCTTCCCACCCTCTGTCCCCTTTGAGAGCAGAGGGATCTCCTGGCGCTGGCTCAAGGAGGCTCCCAGGACGCACAGGTGGTGCTCGGGCTTTCCCTCCCTTTTTTTCCAGAAAACCCACTGGCTGCCTCTCATGGTTGGGAGCAGATGGTTTTTCTGCAAATCCCCCAGGTAGCTGGCTCCCTTGCAGGCACAAACATGTGGCCTGAGAGCAGCTGCCCTGGAATTTTCAAAAAGGTGTAAAAAGTCTATTTTTGAACCAGCATCTTTCTGTTTAAAGGCTAGTTTGGATCCCGTCCATTCATTTCAGCTTGTGGGTACCTGTCTGCCAGGAGCTGCCCTAGACCTAAGTGTTTGTGTCCTAGGTTGTAAGACAACGTTGTCCTGATAAGGTCAGCTAATAAGTCTGTGTGGACCCAGCAGACTTTCTTCCCAACTGTATAGGAAGGACTTGTGTTATCCCTATGAGCCAGCACAGGGAAGTCTGCACATTCCTGCTATGCAGTTGCACAAGGAACTTTACCACCTTATTAAATTCACACAAATCAAGCCTTTTGAAAAACACCACAGAACCATTCGCTGTTCAGGAGGCATGACTGAACTGAGGAGAAAGATCACTTGCTTTTGTTCAGTGTTCAGTACAGGATAAATGTGCTGTCCTGTGTGTAGAACTTACCTGCTGTGCTCTGTAGTAATCCTAGATGTGGTTCCAATTCTCTTAGTAACCTTGGGCACTCCCCTTAAGTGTGTGGTATCTCAGCTCTCCTGTGGGTGAGATGAAAGGAGAGAGGGTAATTAATCCTTTCCTGGCTCATTCTGAGGTTTAATTGAAAACTCTTTCTAAAGCACTTCAGATTGGTACCTATTTCTTCTACGTATCTATGTAAATAATGTTATTCTATGAGGCTTTAAAATGTTACTCAAACCTAACTTGAGTATGAGTGATCTCGGAGTGCCTTAATGCCAACAAACTGTCTTCACCCCATGGGAAACAACTTCTGAATGAAATCCCAAGAAACTGAACTGTTTAAAACAGTCAGTCACACATGATCTTCTGAAACACTTATGCAGCTGTCAGAATAGATTTGCTGAGTAGAACTTTCAACCTTAGAAGTTTTTCTAGTTGGTAGTACAATCTCATTTTCGTTACATGTATGTAACATGTCTGCAAGAATTAAAAAAAAAAATTATTAATTAAGAAATCTTGGAAAAATTCTGCTAAGTTTTCTGTGAAAGCTGCCACTGGGGAGAGCAGACTGCCAAATCGTATCTTTAAAATGGTAGCAAACTGATACTATCATCATCACCTCCAGTTCTGAAATTTCTGCCTCCTTTCTATAAACTGTGTCCTGGCCTTCCCTGCCAGAGGAGCTTGCCGTGTCTGCCTCAGCTTTCCTTCTAATGGGAAGGCCCAAGTGGGGACAAGGTCTCAGAGTTGTGTTTCCATTAAGGTCAGTCTGTAATGGGAGAACAGGGTTGGTCTTGTTATGTTACTCTACAGTAGTAGATGAAGGTGTTTCACCTCACAGGATCATGCATCATCACCAATGCCCATCTGTTCTCTCATAGAATATCAAAGCCTACTGCTACCTTTGGTGCAGAGAGGTAGAGTGTGGTTTGAATGGCTTCAGTAGCTCACATGTCTTTAAGTTGGTATAGATGATCCCAGTGTTGGAAAGTAACCCTGATATCTTCTAAAATGAGTGAATTTCAGGCCATGAGACTCACCCTGAGGGTAACTGTGATGTCATGGTTCACAGATGGGAATTTATGGTCGACAGGTGGATGTGCCCAGAGCATGCAGGGGTTAGAGACCTTGTCTGATGTGATCCAAAGCAAGCAGCCTGGTGGCCACTTCTTTAATCTCTCATGGAGAGGATGTTCTGCCCTGAGTAAGTTTGGGAGAACTTTTGAATCATAACTTAGCAACTTGTTCTCATGTCCCACAGACATGCTCTACATTTAATCCCCAGTCTGAAGCTGATGCAGAATGAAACACAGTACTGAAACTCTGAGAACTCAGTTTTGTGATAAAATGTCGTCTGACCAAGCTAAGTAGGAACTTGTTCTAGCAGTACCCTCAAATGAACTATTCATGAAGTAACACATCTATATTTTGTTGTTTCTAGGGTGGTTTTTTTTTTTTGTTACACTGTCTACAGTTAAGGTCATGTTATTCAAGATTGCACAGAACAATGAGACTTTCACAGACTGAAACACTATTTGTGTGTTAAATTGCAATCTTTCGGAAAAGAGCTGTCAGATACAGGGAGAAGAGTAAGTGATTGTACATCTTTCAAAAACAGTTTTTAAATATTCTGCAGGGAAATAATATTGTATTTATGAGGTGAAATGTGCACTAGCATGTTTTATATATGTCTGTCTGCAGAAGACAAGAATTCCCACTTGCAAGTTCTTAATGATTAATAATGTGGGATTTGGATACTGAGAATTCTAGTGTTGATTTGTACAGTATGCTGAAAATTCTGTAGGGCATGCTTGAAACATTTTAAAGATCAACATTCCTAGAAGGTGTTGAAAAACTGTTTAACAGGTAAGGTACATTTAAAGACTGATTTAGGGCATTTATGTGCCCTAAAATCAGGAAGTAAGCAAACAAGTTATTTCCTAAGGTGCTTGCACATGGCCTCACGGGCTTGCAGAGTTCTGAGAATGGAAGTAGCCTCTGTGGTAATTTAGGTCAGTGTGCCTTTGTGCATCTGGGGGGCTGCAGCAGCTTAACTGATGAGTCAGTTTAATTCCCTGGCCTTGGGTCCTGCGTATGCCTCTAACTTTGCGTCAGTGCAGTCTTACAAGGGCGTGATATTTGTGGAGGAACACAGTTGCACTTATATTATTATTTGTCTCTTTTGTGATAGGAGCAATTGAACACTCTAGTAAAGCAGGGTGTGAAATGAAAGCATTTCTCCCACAGTTATACACTCTGTATCAGGAAGCATGAAGATGCATAGTGATGAGAGAAAATATACATGACCTGTTCTCTCTCCTCTTCCCACGGTGTGGATGAGGACAGGCTTTTCCTGAACTTATAATAATGATTTTTTTACTTCCTCATGGAATCTCCTTGCTTCCACCTCCCTTTGTATAACTTAGGTATACATAATTTTCTGACCACCCAACAATCCGCGTATTAATTTTGTTGAAACAATATCTGGAGTTAACTCAAAGCCCCACCGGTTCCCCTTGTGCAATTTTCCCTCTCCTAACCTTAGGAGGTGCCCAGCAGGGGTGTTGGTCACAGCAGGATTCCGTGCAGTAACAACCTGCGAGTGTCTCCTCCCCACAGCGGCTCCTGAGCATATGGTTAGCTGCGTATCCTCCCATCTACATCACTCATTTTTTTATCCCTCTTAGCACATGGGGTTTGTGCTTCAAAGTGTGAACAGGCTTTGATGCAGAATAGAGGCAGAATTTGTTTGCTGAAACATCTCTTACAGAGAATTTATGTGCACAGTATGGCATTGAGCTTTGGGAAGTCTGATGGCAACTATTTTACAGACAGAGGATTTAGGACAAGATCTTTGAGAGTAATCCTCCTTTGCCTCTGTCTAGAGTGTTTTTGTTTTGCTGGGTTTTTTGGGGGAAGAGGCAGTGGTGGTTTGGTGGGATTTTTTGCACCCTTGTTAATCACAAAACAAGGCACAAACATTAGGTGTATGTGTTGAACTATTTAAGGGAATATTTTAATGCCCGCTCCCCCCACCCCAGCATTGATCAGAAAAGCCTCAGAAAATGTAGGTGAGGGTAGCACATAAAACAATAAAAGTCTGGTTGAATTTGAGATTGTAAATTAATCCATAAGAACTGTATTGCTACATGGAGAGTACGGTAACATTATAATGGGCACATATATATTGCCTAGGCACTTTTTCAGAGGTCTTATTTCTCTTTTCAGGTGAATATTTTGGAGAGGGTCCCTTGTAACGACTTAATTTATTGTACATATGTACTGATTCCCTTTTCTCCATTCTAGGTAAAAGTATGGATGAAGTTAAGAAGCTGCTGTTGTTGGTGCTGGGATGTGCTGTGCAGGTGAACATTCATTAAAGGCTTGAAAAATAAGATTTTCAATCTCTTTTGTTTTGTTAGTTTTTTCGGGACTGAGAAAGTCCACCCAAAAATCAATGCTGTATGAACAAATCTCCAGCTCAAGACAGTTTGTGAGCTGATATTGTGAGAAGACACAGTAGGTGAATGAAAGAAATGCAGGGGAAAGGAAGCATATTTTTGTGATAGGAGTAGCTTCAATTTTTTGCCAGTGCTCAATCAGCCACAGGCTATATACTCGTGTAACTATGTAGTCCACTTTGGTAACACAGTGGGAAGAGATAAGCTTTGAACAGTGTTCGTGATACCAAGATTGTTGTTGGTTTATTTGCTTACCGTTTTAAAATACGAAATGGAACAGTACATATTAATGCCAAGCAAATAGATAAGTTAACAGTTTAAACATTTGCTTAATTAATCTTGATTTTATTTGCTTAATCTTTGGATTGAATATTATGTGTATAAACCCCAAAATGAATAGATACTTTGTATATTCATGTGGGGATTTTTATGCAGTGTTTGTTAAAATAAATAGACAAGCAATGTATATGGGAAGCTCCCCAGAAATGCATGACAGTTTACCAGATAAAGAAATCAGTGTTCTGCTCATCAAACCTCTGTGGCAGTAAACAATAGATCTGTTGCGGGCTCGCCTTTGCTTATAATTGACCCTGTTTGTAGGTCTGTCTAGTGTTTTTGTCATGCCTTAGGACACTTACCCTGCTCAACTATGTCAAGTCAATTATGTCAGGGTAAAGCTGTCTACATATGGCTGCTCTGAACTGTCTCAGTGTTGCATTGCAGCACAAAGAGTAAGGGTCTGATTTGGCAAGCTGCTGTGCATCCTCAGTCGCCATTTACGGGTCTGAGGTTCTTCCCAATGAAAGGAATGGTTGAGACTTAGAACCAGGCCCCTAAAAGACACTGTAAATGAGTTTAAAAACACTTCAAGTACCGCCTAACTTCTCTACAATGTAGAGTTGTTACAAGAAGGTAATAATATTGTTAGTGTACAATCACAGATTTACAGATAGCAGATGTCTGCCTCTTTTAAAGCCTTAAGTAAAGCTTCACTAAAATCTGTTTGTCTGAAATGTCACTCATTTTTATCCAGAATGTTTCCCAACCCCACTTTTTATCTAAAGCATGTGTTGATTTACTGCAACAAGCAACATTATGCATTGATGTGAGTAGTATCTAAAGTGATGCATCTCTTTTCATTGCCAAAACTAAGCAAATTGCAAACAGCAAGGCAGACAGGTTAAATGATGCAATGCAAATGTAGGTTTATGTTTGTGCAGCTCCATTAATGAAACTCTGATGATTTCCTCTGGCTGTTGCCCCACCTCTTGATCTCATTGCATACTGAACTTGTTTTTAGAGCAAAACCAGTCATTTAACTTAGCCTTAATTGTACTGACTGTAAAATGTTCAAATAATTTAATGCATAATTTGGTTCAGGCTCCATATGGAGCAATGAAGCGTTATACATTCTAGTGAGACAAAGTACAGGTCTTCAGCATTTTGTTGTTATCAATATGGGTAATTTTTTTTTTTTTCTTTTTTACTTAAATGAAAAAAATGGTGCAGTAAGTTTTAGGATAAATAGCACAGTTTAAGGGTGTGTTTTCTTTTAACAGTGTGAAAGAAAAGAAGAGTTTATTGAGAGAATAAAACAATTGGATATTGAAACCCAAGCTGCCATTGTGTCACACATTCAGGAGGTGAGACTCTCAGTATTGTCTATTTTGACTTTTTATTTTCCCCTTCCTTGACTTAACAGGTTGGGTTTTGCTATGAAATAGTAATGATTGGAATTCCATAATGGATTCGTGAATTTCACAAAAAAAAAAAAAAAGTTACTTCAATCAAATTATACAATGAAAATGATAGGTGCTGGGAACATTACTTGACTCAGTGGTCTTTGAAAAAGATGCAGTGGTAAATGCTCTGCTTGCCAGTTATAGACTCTGTAGAAGGAATTGTTGTAAGGATACATGTGTAATACTTCTAAAGAGCATGTATGGCTTAGGAGCTGCAGTGCCCCTTGCAGCAATGGTGTAGGCACTGAGTCCCCAAGTCCTGTGGTAGGTAAGACCCAGACTGCCCAATGGCTTGTTTTGAACAGTGGCCTCTGAGCTCAAATGGTCTCAAAAAGTGTACTCTGCAGCTGAAATTGGACATATCCTCTCTTTTTGAAGAGAAGTTTAATCCAAGGATGAGTGTACTTGGACTTCTAAGGTTTCTGTAGGAAGGAAAGAATACAGGTAGGCACTAGAAGCCAGCTTGCTTTGGAGACCCCAAAGGAGGGCCGTGTGGAAATGGCCCCTGCTGGGCACACCCCTCTGGGAGCAGGCACTGACTGTGGCCAGGTGTCAGTATGTGCAGGTGTAGGAAGCCCAGTATACTCAGATTTGAGGAAAAAATAGTGAAAGTCTAGGACATGAGCTTTTTTCTTAAAACTTAAAAAATAGTTTTAATTAAAAAAAAAAAAATCATGATGAACATAGGCGCATGGCTTTGACAAAAGCAGGGACAGTCTTTAACTGAGCTTGAGGCACTTGCCTGACATTACTGCTATATGATTCACTGGAAATCAGTTTGAGTAAGATAGCGGTTGAAAGATGCACAGCTAGCAGCAAACAGAGACATTTATTCTAAATAGGCAGTTCCTCCCAGCTGTATCAGCTACAAATTACAAATTCATTGAAAGCAGGGCTTCTTTTCAGTGAGACACCAGCCTAACTGTTCAGTGTAGCATCAGTCCCTTCAGTCTCTGTAGTGACCACTTCAGTGCTTTCAGTGAGACATTTGCGTACTTCTAATTTGCAAATGCATGTGCTATTAATCCTAAGATGTATCTGATCACTTTTAAAAATCAGCCTTAATAATTATAAAAAAGTCTAAATTCTAGAAATTGCTGTGTAGTGTTACAGTTAAGGTAATTGTGTTTATTTACAACTTGGTTTTGGTGAAATGTGATAGGCTTTTTACTTGATCAGTAGAAGAACCTAGGGGATGCAGCATATGCAGCAAACAAATTTACAAATCAGCCAGTGGAAAGACTTTTGTTGTTGTTGTTGTTGTTGCTGTTCCTAGGTGACTCACAACCAGGAGAACGTCTTTGACTTGCAGTGGTTGGAGCTTCCAGATATGGCCCCAGAAGAACTAGAGTCTCTCTCCAGGAATATGGTTTTCCACCTCAAGAGGCTCATTGATGAGAGAGACGAATGCACAGAAGTACTATGACATACCTCTCCCATATAGAGCTCATGTGAAGCAGCAGATGCAGGCTCCATTCCTTCTCTTGTGTCTTGTTTGTGCACTGGTTTCTATTTCTTTGACACCTTTCTACTGCACCTCTGAAAAGCTTTAGAAAAATTTTTACTTTTCCATTGATTGTCATGTAAACACCTAAGGTGTGGTGAAATGATTGGCAAAGGAGAGAGGAGTGTGGGGTCTCTCACTTCATGGAGAGACCAAAATATTGGAAGCTGTGACTTTGCCTTGAGATTTTTGTTTCTGTGTGTTGGCTCAGTCATTCATCTTGGAGTAATTGCTTGCCTGTCTGCACTGATATCTACCATCATGGGTTCCAGTGTCTTCTCTAATTCTTTTCACTGTAAAGACTGCCCTGTCTCACTCATTAGTTCCTCTCCCTTTATCTCCCCTGTTTAAACATGTGAATTTTCTGTCATGCTTTTGACTGTGGTTGTGTTAGCTAAAACTGTTAGTTGTTACAGGTTTTTATGAAGTCTCGAAGCAAAACAGACTGCTTATTTTGGGCATTGGAAGGAGAATGTTTTAGTGGTCTGAGCACAGTGGGGATTTCTTTCCTCCTCTCTGTAACCTTTGCCTGGCTATCACCTGAATTCTGCATAATGCCAGGCGAATAATTTTCTACATTTATAAGTCATTTTTAGATACTTGAAAAACAATGTTTAATTATACTGTTTATATCTTGACACTAGATACTTCTCTGTATATCCAGGTCATTGTAGATCTCACTCAAGAGAGAGATTATCTGCAGTCTCAGCAACCACCAAGTCCTCTGAAAGCACCGAGTCCAGATTCTTCACCAAACCCAGTCAGCCCTCTTTCTAATGAAGACAAGCAGCACCTTGCAGTTGAGCTGGCAGACACGAAGGCTAAACTGAGAAGAATCCGTCAGGAGCTGTGAGTCACTGGTGATTTCTGCTTCTAGACAGGCTTGTATTTTGTGCATGATGTAAATGCAGGTGCCTGTCAGCTTCAGTACACTGGCCTCCATGGGAGCTCTCAGAAGCACATCTTTCAAATTTTTTATTCATAGCAGTAGGAAGCTAGTATGGGAGTTCCATCTTTCTTCTTTCTTAACTGGTCTTTAAACACAGAATGATGGCTACTTCATTTTTCTTTTTGTGTCTTGTCTTTCTCTTCCCCTCTTCAAAATGCCAACTGCTGGCTGCACCTTTTAATGATTAGTGGGAAGTCCAGAGGCCAGTGAAGCTTGCTACGACAGCAGTTAGCACCAGTGAGAATAAAATAGTGGTACTTAATATAAAAATAGAGTTGCAAACTCAGATTCACAATATGTGTATGTTGTTATGAGAAAAAAACCTCTTGCTTTTATGAAGCTGTCACGGCAAAGAAACCATATGTTCTGAATATGCTGGGAGATTTCTGTCTTTCTTTCCAGATTCCCAGTAGTGTCCATATAATCAATATTGTTTCAGGAAAAGAAAAATTTCTTATAAAGATTTTTTTAATCCTTTTCAGGGAAGAGAAGTCTGAGCAGCTTGTAGATTCTAAGCATGAAGTTGAGCAGCTCACTCTAGAGCTGCAAAAAATAAAACAAGAGGTAAGTTGAACTCATTTTACTGTGATAGCCTTTGCTATTTAAAAAACCTCTCTCAGTGTGAGGCTAAAAAGTACTCCTATACATACTTTTTAATGAAGAAATTATTTACTCCACAAGATGGATGATTATGACTATGGCATAGCAATGCTAAGCTTTCCATTCAACTGTTGAGAGAAGTCTCATCTGTTCAGCTTGCAAATAGCCTAGTAAAGCCTGAAGTTTATGCAACATCAGGCATTAGAGATGTCAAGAGTTCCAACAGGCTGAAGAACCTCTCTGTCTGCTAGAGAATTTACTGGCTAGCAGGAGAATTCTCTTACTCCTGAACCAGGGAAATGCTATTTGCCTGTGCTTAAAATACATAAATAAATAAAAAGAAAATTTAAGGAACGTGCTTTAAAGTATTACCTAAGATTTTTCTCCCTGCTTATTCCTCACTTCTCACAGAATACTCACCTGGCCTCAGATGCTCGCTCTGCCCGAGCATACAGAGATGAGCTTGACTCTCTGAGAGAGAAGGCAAACCGTGTGGAGAGGCTCGAGATGGAACTTGTTCGGTGCAAAGAGAAACTTCATGATGTGGATTTTTACAAAGCTCGCATGGAGGCAAGTGAAAATTGAGAGAAAGATTTGCTGAGTAATCCTTAATGTTCGGCTTTTGTTGTGTTACCAGTTCACGTGTCATTTGTCACTGAGCTGACTGTAGCAAAACATCAGAGCAAGTGCAAATTTCATAACATATGACATAGTTACTGACTTAGCAACATTAAAACTTGTTTCAGTGGCAAGAAGGACTTGGTGCATGCAAAAAAATAAATACCCATACGTCTTAATAAACTCTGCTTAATTCAGCATTATGTGGCTAAATAGGACAGACCTTTTCCGGATGCTTCTAGAGAATCCAGACCTTTAGTCTAGCCTTGAAAATTTATTCTTAGGTAAAATGTCTGTGTTCCAGAGTTGTTCCTTTGACCAACATTTTAAATGTTGTGTATAAATTAGCTAAATGAACGTCTGGGTGTTTTTCCTTAGGCGTTTGTAACGTGTAATTGCTGTTGAAATGGCTGGTCATTTTTAAGCATGATCACAGATGACAAATTTTAGCCACCCCTTTTTGCAGTTCTTGTTTATAGTAGAAAGGAGACAAAATTTGGATCTTCCCCAGTCTCCTGAGTAGGATATGTCAATGAGAAATACATAGCTTTGTTCCAGTAGTAATGTCAGTTATTCAGCTTAGTCACCTGCAGCTGTGCCCATCCTGGAATTATCAATTAACTTAGGTTAAAAGGACCTTGGAGATCATCTAGACAAACTCATTGCTCACAGCATGGCTGACCTTAAACTTAGGTCAGACTGCTCTTATCTTCAGTCCATTCAGTTCTTAGAGCCATCCTCACCTAAACGCTCAATAATCCTTGTATGTAACTCTTCAGCTGAATCAAAAAGACTTGCTGAACATATGGAGGTTCAGTAATTGACAATCTCACTATAATTAGATAAAATTCCTGGTCTGAAGTAGACGAGTGATGTTGAAACTTGCATTTGCCAGGCCTCTGGCTGAGAACAGAGACCTAATTTCTGCTCTATAAACTCTTTGTAGGTAATTCTTCCCCCTCCCTCTAACCTAAGGGCCCAGCTAGCTGCTGCTTCTTATGAAAAGGTTCACTAAAATGGATGGTTGTTAAATGTAGTAATAGACTACAAAAGCATCTTCCCTCTCAGTAATTCCCAGTTTATATTAGGAAGCATGAAGCTCTGGCTCGCTCTGTTTTCTTCCCTCAAGCTGGCAAATCAGTCGTGCATTAACCTTGCGCAGTAGCTATCAGTGTGGCATCCTGGCATTTCCCCCTTGGCTGTGCACCAGAGTCACTTAGCTTCTACTTGCTGCTCAGATAATATAGCCAGAGATAGGAAAGGATTTTTTTTTTTAGTCTTGTCTTCATTTGAGATCAAGAGAGTAGCCATGTCTGTTCTTGAGTTCTCAGCCTCCTTGCTTGTCGTAGAGCCAGCAGTTTCCTGCTCTGCTGTCTGCACACTCACCTTGCTTAACGTATCATTCAGTAGAGAGACCTCCACTTCAGTTTCAGATTTGCTCCAATTGTCCTCACTCTATCTTCCACCCTGTTAGTTTTTGGTGGAAGTATTGAATGTCAGAGATGAGTGCTGGCTCTCCAGGGATACCTCCTACAGTAGTGGGACAGAGAATATTTCCCATCGACGTGGCACTTTTCTAATTTCAGGCCACAGTGTGGCCTCCGGCAAAAGTTGTTGCTGCTGTAGGGGCTGAGCTCTTCTAATATGTGGCAGGATTGCCCAGCTGTCTACAGGCAGCTCTGTGGTCTAGAATAGCTAGAGCATTTTACATTCTCACCACTCCCCCTTCCACCATTGATCAAGTCTTGGCACAGCCATGGACTGCCAGTGTTGAACATTGGACAAACGCCACTGGTTTCATGCTGATACACTGAGAGATTCCCCAGGGCATTATTCTGTGGAATGGAAATTCCACAAAAAGTTCTTTTTTTATGGTCATGGAGTAGCATAAAAGCTGTGCATGGTAGCCAGTATCCAACTTTTCACGGTCCCTCAGTTTTCTGTCTTATCTGTCACAAGTCCTCCACCCCTCCGAAAGAAAGATTAATGGCTAGAGTCAGTTTGTGTCTGCTAAGATTCCTCCCACTCCCTCAAAAACTGTCTGGTTTACAAGTTAGTAAGATTTGTGCAGGGATGTAACATTAGGTAGAGATTTTTGCCACTAGTCAATACAGTGCTGATTCATTTAATGGCATTTACTGGTAAAGGCTGGCTTCCTAAGCTTGAAGTCTTAAGACCTGAACAAATGTTAAAGAGGCACAGCAATGAAAATGTAGGTGCATCAGGTACAGCATAAGCCACTTTTCTGTGATACATGATACCTGAAGGCTCCTAGGACCCTGACAGGGTTGTTAATAAGCAGTGTCAACTTGGTGAGAAGAAAAACTGGGTTTACCTTTGTAAAAATCAGTGCTAAAAGCTATTAAATGAGCACTTAACAACCGTTTCCTTCTTGTAGTTCACATGTACATTTGGTAGTTTGAGCAAAAAATATGGTGTGTGCTCTGTGTATGATACTGTGACAAGCTTTAGGAATTGCAAGCAAGCTTACAAGTAGTTTCTGAAAGCACATAATACAAATCAGCAGTGGTGGCAGGAAGAGATTAAAAAAGCCATTGCAGGAGGAGTGCAAAAGGAGCAAGCCCTTCTCTGTGTGAATATAACACATTTAGGCATATGTGTTGTTTTCCTTCTCTGGATGTCTTGACAAAGTCGTTCGGAAATGAATTTTAATTTGACCATCGTTCAAGGAACATGGAGATGAATATTCTCTGGAGACCTTCCTGCTGGGGTGGCTTAATGAGGTCATAACTGTGAATGTAGAGGAGCAGGATTAATGCAGGGCTTGCTCCAAGGAGGTACCTCTCTCCAGTGGAAAACTTCCCTCTGGCATTCCTCACCATTGAACCTTGTGCTGCTCTAGGAGATCAGATTATTTTCTGAAGCCAGGAAGTCTGCCTTGCCCATTCTCCCTCCTTCTCACAGTAATCACGTTTTCATGTGGGAAGACAGGAGGAATTTTTGTGAAAGTTAAAAAAGGGAAAAGCATCTCTGTGTGTTTTCATATAGCTGTCCAAGGCAATGTTTGATTGTCACAAGATGTTAACTGTGTCAGGACTCAGTAAGAGCAGCTTCTGAGCTGCCAGAAGGGAGGGGTTTGAAGGCAGTTTTAATAACTAGGTCTGGATGCGTGTGCAAATTCTCTAGTTTCAGATTTAAAGAACCTGATTGCTATTTTAGTTTCTGAAAATGTTTTCCAGCAGTAACACACCCTGATTGTGCAACCGCTGACCCCCCAAGTTAATTGTAGCCATATGAGTACACAATGCACATTCTTAAAGCTATTTCAAGGCACAGTGATACAGGATCAAACCACAATATGTAATTTATTTTAGCAATTACAAAAGCAGAATTATATATGATGGATATTAATCCATCACATTTTAAGTGATATAAAGCAAAGGGGTTTTTAATCCTTTGCCTAGGAAAGTCAGTGTATTTTAAAAAAAATCCACAGCCAACTATTTTTGCTGTCAATTCAAAAATAAACTCAGTTACAAAATAATGTGGATGGGTTTATTAATTAAAGAAAAATAAACCTTAATTCCAGTGGAAGCACCACCACCTGCTGATTGTCTAACAGGTGTGATTTTTTTTGTTTTGTTTTGGGGTTTTTTTAGGTCAACTACGTTATCCCAGTGACTTCTGAGAGATGTTAGTGCTGACAAGTTTTAGTTAGGACAGTTTTACTTTCCAGGCTTTGAGATATTAACGCTACAAAGCTAATGTAGCTACAAAGCTACATGGAGTAATTAGTAAAATTATATGAACTTCTCAATATTAAGACAACCTCAGATCATAGGTACACCAGTGAGCAATGTTGACCTTGCCATAGCAGGTATTTCCACCAGGTTATTAATTTAAGATTTCATCAGAACTGCTTTGAACTGACATGTCTGCCCCTCCTGGGCGCTCGATGGAAAGTGCTCCAGTTTTCCATATATTGCAGCTCCCAGTGATGCGTGGTTTGTACCAGAGCCTGGATATGTGTGTGTACTTGGCACATAGCTTGACTCTTCATGAGACACTAAAATAACTAGTTCCTGCTTGGTAGGCAGTTTTGGGGATGGTTCTGGGGCTGTGTTTTAGAGGTCAGATACCACCTTCCTTCTTAGGGCTGTGGTCCAGATTGTAAGACAAGAGTAAACTCTTGTCATGCTGCCGTTTCATGACAGGTATTCTGGCTGCCTACATGACACCCAGCACATTTTGTGTTGTGTTCTCTGGTCTGTCTTCTTTTTGGTGTCAGCCTTTTTAGTTTGCCCTGAAGTGACCCTCTTAGATCAGACTTGACCCAAAAGGATGGTTCCATAAAATTGCTGCTTTGTTATTATTATTATTAGTTTAGTTGCTTACATGCTCAGACATTTTAATTGTGGTAGTTGAACCACTTCACAAGCACTAACATACTTCTCTTTTTAATGCTACTGTACTAGGGAAATTTTTCCTCTCATGTTTTTGAGTTGGTAAGTGACCCACTGGGAGATGGCAATATGGTACTGCATAAGGTGGATTTTCAGTATTGTGCTATCCACAGTCAAGATACAGCAAGCATTTTCAGTATTGTGCTATCCACAGTCAAGATGCAGCAAACAACTAAGATTACTTGTTATGTAAGGCTATTAAATCATGGCCCCTGTAGTATCAAAAGGCAAGGAAGAGTGGCTAACATCAGATGGCTGTCTTTTTTTTTTTCTCTTTTTGTTATTTTTTTAAATAGCTGAGCCATATAAGGCTTCTTAAGGCTGATTCTACCCTCAAAAAAGAGAAGGTAGTTGCTGATTAGGCAGTGAAAGTGATTTGCCTCATGTCTGGTCATGTTTCAGGAATCTACTTGGTTTGGAAGTTTGTGGTCTGAGGGTGCAGATGTGAACATTGATGTCAGCAGAGCCTTTACATTTTGAAGACAATTGTCCAGGAATAAACTTGCCAAACCTTAAGCATTTCATCTTGCCCTGTGTGCAAGCTTTCTGGTTTTACATATTTCACTGGAGTAGGGGAAGGTGTGAGAGAGAAGAGAGGAAAGCAAAGAAAGACAAAAGAATCAAATATATCTGCTGCTTTGCCCCACTGTAACTCTCCTGAACAAAAGTCCTTCCTGTATCCATTGAATCTTTTAAATGCTGATGTGTTCCTGCCATAGAAAATTCTTAAGATTTATCTGAGGATCAGCAAGAGTAAAAGCTTAGCAGTGAGGTATTATAACTTGAAATAAGACAGAATTTAATAAATGTGGTTAAAAAGTGACCAAGGATACAAGGCCAGATTTAATACTTCAGACATTTCATGTTTCTGGAGACAAGGTACTTGAATGCACAAAGCTTCATTTGTTGCTCTGCAAGGAATGTTTGGAGTGCAGTATAATTAAACTGTTTCTAATGCTGTGGCTACAGCAGGATAATAAGTTAAACTTTTACTCAGATCCAAAAGCTGTAATGGATAAGCAACGTGGCTTGTGCAGTTAATACTCGTGTGTGTTGGGGATGGCGTGGGGTATTTGTTAAGTATAAAAAAACTGACTTTAAGTGAATTAAAGTTCTGTTCATCAGGGAGAAAAAGCCTTTACTAAACAGATATTTACATGTAAGTATACTGAAACAGGGATATGGACATAGGATGTCCGTATCCATATTGATGGATGGTGCTCCCCAACATGTTTTGAACACACTATAACACTCATTGAAAGTAAATAATCTGTTTTGAAACTGAGGAATCTGGGGACTACAGATAATTGGCTAAGGAAATGGTATTATAACAATGGAATTGAACAGTTGCTCTTCTGTGTCTTGATTCTTTGTGGTACACCTCTTGACCTAGAGTCATATAAAGCAAAAGGTACTCCATTAAACTTCAAAAATTAATGAAAAACTAGTAAGTAGTAGTAGATATACTTGCATTAATGATTCACAGATAATTTAACCTAGTGTCATCTCCCATTAAAAGTCAGGTAGAAAACTTTTTTATGAAACAGAGAAACATTTATTTCTTGTGTTTTGTAACGTCAGTTTATGGAAGTCATGTGGTCTTTGAAAAGTCGGTTTATGTAAAGAGATTGTTACTTTCTCTCCTTAGGAATTAAGAGAGGACAACATCATACTAATTGAAACAAAGGCCATGCTAGAAGAACAGCTGACAATGGCAAGAGCTCGTGGTGATAAACTGCATGAATTAGAGAAGGAAAATTTGCAGTTGAAATCCAAACTTCACGATGTAGAACTGGTATGCCCTCTTTTGCTAATTTTTTTGAACTACTGTTTTGATGCTGGGCCACAGAAACCAGTGGAGACAGGCGAATAAATCAACAGTGCTTTTAAAGAGGTCTTTAGCTTGAACTTTTATGTACATGAATTCTTGCAATGCTATAATGTTAACAGTGTAAATATTGCCAATTCTGCTTTGAGTGAGACTGATTGTCTGGGGTTCAGCTAGGATAGGGTTAATTTTCCCAAGCAGCTGCTGGCCCAAGCAGCTGGGAGGGGCCACAGCCAGCATAAACAACCCAACCAGCCAGTGGGATATTGGTACCATACTGATGTCATGCCTGCTATATAAGGAGAGGGCTGGCCAAGGGCAGGGGTGCAGTTTTCAGTGTGTGGCAGTGGGTGAGTGACTTTGTGGCTCACAACACTCATGGCTTTAGGTCCATCAAAGAAGCAATATCACAGTTTTAAAATACAGACTGCTTTCATACATAATGGAGATCATAAAATCTGTCAGTTAAGTATAGGAAACGAAATCTACTACAGTAAATGATCTTTCTTGTTGGAAACAAACCACCAAGCTATTACAGTGAATTTAAGAATCCGTTATCGCTGTAAAAGATACAAAATTCCAAAATTTATTTCTGTGTGGATCAGAGGTGTGGCTTACTGCTTCATAGATAAGGACATGTGAGAAGTGGTAGATTGTCTACAAAAAAAGCAACATTGGATTTTATAATCCCATTAGAAAGAAGAAATGCTATTTCATCTCTTGTATTTTGCTTAACAGTCCTTCTCTTATCCCACTGTGTTTTGGTTTCTTGTGAGTTTATCTGTATGGGGTTTCCGATAGGGTGTAGAGTCTGTTGAAGATGCTGTGTGGAATTATATTAAATGACTGATTCAGGGCATTTTAAGGGTCATGTCGTGCTCCAGGTTTTCTGAAGTGGCTGGTGATTTTATATGATGCTTTCTTGGGTGACTTGATTAATTCTGGGGTTCTTTTTTTTTTTTTTTTGAACGTTGGGTATTTTTAAATGCTTTTTGAAAATTTGGGACTCCCTGAGGCACCACTTCATCTCCCACTAATGTAAAATGACCAAAATAGTCACAAGAAGCAATGGTAGATTTATTCTCAAGATTTGTTTTCTGGATATTATAAAACCTACATTTTGAGGCAGATGTTACTTATTGATCCATATGACTGGATCCAAATTTGATATGATGAGTTGGAGAGGCTCAGTAGAATTTAAGGTTATATTTGTAGAGTCTCCATTGTGTCAGTGCATGATGCTGCATGTTTTTGGAAGAGCTTAGCTCCAGAGACAGCTTGAAACCAGCCTGCCTTACTGGCCCTGTCATCACCCAGTATGTTCTCACTCCAGTCATGCTCCCTCCTTGTGTATCATGGACCAAAGCTGACTCTAAATAGGGCCAGCTGGGCATCTCTGCACTGCATTCTGTGACACATATGGTAGCCCATAGCCAACATTTAATGCTGTACATTTATGTCAGTATAAAAACACACAGTGTTTAAGGAGATTCTTCTACCCTCAACATGTGTTGTCCTTGTAGCAGTTCAACTGATGGAACGATCTTATGGATAAGCTGAATATGCATTTTCATTCATGTGTGTCTTGCACAGGACCGAGACACAGACAAGAAGAGAATTGAAGAATTGCTGGAGGAGAACATGGTCTTGGAGATTGCACAGAAACAGAGCATGAACGAGTCTGCACACCTAGGATGGGAACTAGAACAACTGTCTAAAAGCACAGATCTTGCAGATAGTGAGTACCAGCTGGGGTAGCCGTTGTTGTGTTTGTGATCTCTTTCAGAGGACACAAGTTCCTTAACTAAGACAAGAACAGAAGTTGGACTTCTCTCATTCAGCCAGTTGACTTTGAACTTATTTTTTCACAACTTCTAAAATATATTAATTCTAATTTCTTTTACTTTCTTTTGAGAGCATTAAAATGTTTTCCTTTTATTTTCTTCATGACTGAGAGAGTGACTTTTAAGTAAAATGATACATTTTTTTTAAAAAAAAGAAATCTTTGTAAATGACACAGCAGAGAGTCACACTGAACACTGGATATTTCAAACTGAATGGCTGGGAGGAGTTTGTGATCTTTAGTATTCTTTAGTACAATTAGTACAGACAATTAGCTGGTCTTTAAGTCCCAGGAAGTAGTGTATGCTGAAGTCATTTATTTTTACTAGATACTGAAAAATGTGTGCAGTTAAAATAACTGGCTGGTTATTTTTTCTGAATGGTTGATTTGATTTCCGTAACTATCACAAACATAACTAATGCTTCCTTCACTAGTCAGGTTTTAGCATTAGTTTCTGTGTCTAACATTCGTTCTGCCTATAATATCAGCCTAAATAACAATACTAGATGGAACTTGGGAAATATAAGCTATTTTGTGCAGTTTAGTGTATAGTTTTTATTGGTTACTCACCTGATTCTGCTAAGACTTGCATGTTTGGCTTTGTGTACCAATTTAACTTGAAGACAAAGGAATAAATTAGTAAGCAGATGTTCAGTTTTCAGTAAAGCTGAAATAAGCTTTAGGAGAATAAGTCTAGGAGAATAGCATTGTTTAGTAAAATAACTGAGTATGTGCCTGACACCAGTTCTCTACTGGCTGTCTAGGATCAGAATTCTCTTTACTGATATTAATGGTTAATTGGTCCTTTTAATTAATGATCTTGCAAAGCAGGTTTACTTTAGCCTAAGAAGTGAATGGCGCTCTAGTCCCCCTTATGTGTAAGTAAGGGTGTTGCTCATTATATTAGTCAGTGGGGAAAAAACACAGTTCGCTCAGAAGTTAAAAATTTTGATGCAGGGTATTTCACGAAAATGAAAAACGATGTAATTTTCTGACTTGATTCAAATAGCAAATTTTGCCCCCTTCCTAATTTGGTTTCACTAATGTTGTAATAGAAGGAAGGATGCTAGTTTTACTGTGTTATCTCTTATTTATTAATATATGTCAAATATAACTTTCAAAATCTGCTCTACAGAGTGATTTAAAAAAAAAAAAAGAAAGAAAAAAAAAAAAAGCAAAAAAAAAAAAAGATTTCTTCACTTCACTGATGCTTAACATTTCAGCGCTGGAGCTCCAGAACCTCTCTAATTAACCAAAGAAAAGTGGAGTAAGAGGAACTGACAATAGCAGTAGTCTTTGGTATTCAGTAGAGGGAGAAAAACAGTAAAGGAAGTCTGATTTTATAAAAAAAATAAAAGCAACTAAGAACAATAAACATTGAAATTTCAAATTATCTCACAGAAGTGCTGTCTGACTTTACAATAATTCTCACTAAGAAGTTTGTTTTCCCTGCATGTTGCCATTTTAAAGGCAGCTTGTTTGTGCTAATAGGTTCAGTCTGCAAAGCTCTTTTTGGAATACCTCCTGTTACTGGATTTCAAGTCAAGTCTGCAAGGGTGGCAAATAATGCAAGATTTTACCTGCTTCTTTGGAATGTTTTATTAAAAAATAAGTATGGAAAGAAGACATTTAGATGGGCCTTGCTTCAGGACAGAATTCAACTGGAGTCTTTAGTTAATGTTTACTATTTGAGTCTGCATTTGACCAAAACACTGCAGGTGATGCTCCACAAAAGAGCCAAATGGGCATTAACATTCTCGGAAAGTTGCCAGTTCTAAAGTACTCAGTGTGCTGTATGTAATAGTGCTGATAATTTAGCAGGAATTAATAATTTTCTGAAACTTAAAGACAGTGTTAAAGCTAATTATATATGAAATGTGGTTTTGAGGTGGAGAGTTGTAGTTATTCCATCTGAAACAGAGGGTTGCTTTTATAATTATTCAGGTGCTGAGCAGATAAATGAACGGAACAGTGAGACTTTGGTGCTGGGAGTTAAGGCTAAGAGGTAGTGAAACTTTTAATTTACAGAAATTTAGAGTAAAATATAATCTCTGTTGTAAAGCATTCATAAATTTTGTTCATTCTGAGATTCCAAATTCTCTATGAATAACATTCTGATGGATGTCCTGTGCTTGATAGTAAACTGTCCTCCATAATTCAGCATATTCTCAACGAAGTAGCTGTGAAGATAAGCACTGGAACTTGTTTTCATAAGAATTTTTTACGTGACTAAATATAATTTAATATTTAAGTTTTCACTTGCTTTTGGAAGAGCACCGTCTTGCTGGTTTATATTTTGCTACTAACATTAAACACGCTACTAACATGGCTAAAGCAACTTTAAGGAGAGTTAGGAGAGTAGGTAATTTTAAAGATGGTTATCTGCTCAGATACTTCCATGTTTATTAAAGATCTTAATTGTTATCTGTGAAAATGGGTTCTGTTTTTAACAAAGTGTTTACTTGCAGTTAAGCTGGAATGTTAAGCGACTGACTCCAATTAGCCTCATACAAATGAACCTTAAGGGCCGAGGAAGGGAGATGTTTCTAAATTGATTAGTGTCACCTTCTGATTCTCATGTTTCTACAGCCAGAAAGTCCTTTGTGTTTGAGTTGAATGAATGTGCTTCCAGTCGAATACTGAAGCTAGAGAAGGATAATCAGAGCTTGCAGAACACAATCCAAGAGCTGAGAGACGCCTCCTTGACCTCCAGAGAGAGCAGCCTGAAGTTTGTGGAACTGGAAAAGGAAAATCAACAGCTTAGCAAAAAGGTAATTTACTCACAGGAATAAACAGAGCTCTTTGATTTTTAAACACAGTGCATGCGGGGCTGTATGGCATTCCTGAAAGATGAGAGATTGCAGAGAATTCCTCCATGTTCCCCAAAAGACTGAGCAGATTTTTGGGCCCGTCTGTGTAATTGCATTCTAACACTGGTGTATTCTATCGCCTCCTTCTTCACTGGTACTTATGCTCATCACTGCAAGCAAAAGTAACTGTTCCCATTTCATAAAAGCAGTCTTCCAGTGTTTGTCCTTGTCAGGTTGTACTGTTGATTGTGTCCCTTTCTGTCATCTTACAGCAGTCACTACTAGGCAAGGAAGACATGGCCACATTGAAGTGTTTTGGTAGTTTGAAAATGTTAATATCGTTTCCATGTAAGTCAAATGAATCACATAGGTGAATTTGGGTTATTATGTTTTTAAATAAGTGTTTTTTCTGCTGTCCATAGTCCTGGATCAGCTCTTTGTGTTGTCCTTTTGGCTATTAGTAGTTCTGTAGTGTCTCCCTCTCTGCAAAGATCTGGGTGGCTCTAATCTTTGTAACAAACATGCAGGTCATCACTTTTTAGATTTAGTTATATGTATATGTGTGTGTGTGTGTGTATTATTAACTGTGATTACATTTAGATCAAATGCCAGCTCAGTGCTTGTCCTTGTGAAATACAGTGCTCAGTTTGCCTCTAACCACTAGTGTTATTTTTGTCTGCCTAGTAAATTGCATCCTGAATTCTGATTAATTGAGTCAAATACTGTTGGGGAAAGAGGATGTTTGCTAGTCTGAGTGTAAAAGAAATTCTATATTGTTTTTTACCGTGTTCCTACCTTTGCTAAATTATGCAGAATATAAAGCTCATTTTTCCTTTACCCATTACCTCTGTAACCTGTGTCTGAGACATTGACACAATGGTTTCAGTCCTCTGTGGCCTGCCTATGGGCTAGCTGAATGCTCTAAAGGACAAGGGGAGAAAGTATCTGGATATGAAATGCTAGTCATGGATTACCAAATTATAACTAGCAGAGTGGCAGTTTCTCTGAAATGAGAACAGGTACCCACCACTGAATTATTCCGCCTTTGGGAGAGATTCTTCTGCTGAATTGAGAGACCAGTTCTGCTTCTTGGCTTTCTTCTGTGAACAACTGCAAAAATTCAGTTCACTGTACTTCTCTTCCCACACTCCCATTTATGACCTATTGTGTATGAGTAATTCACTGCAGCTCTAATTTACGTGCTTAAAATTTGAGATAAGGCATAGAAAGCACTGAGCAGATACCTGTGGTGTACAGCAATTTAAGTCACTTGAACAGCTATGGTCAACCTTTGGCTTTGGCCCAGGCACATTCCTGTGGGCACCTCTTGCTATGGCACTATATTGGTGCCAACAGTTGTGATTCCAGAATTAGTGTGCTTTTCAGGCACAGTCAAGTAGTGGCAGTCCTAGGACCTATCTGCTTTCTCTGCATTCATGACTTCTTGGACTGAAACAATCTATAAACAGTAGGTTTTTTTACTTGCCTCTAGTTTTCTGGGAGGTGTTAAAAAGACCAGCTACTGCTGAGTTACTGAGTTTAATCCAGCTTTCTATCAACAGCTCCTTTGAGACCAATGAACCTTAATATGGTTACATTTCTAACTGTTAAGCCCTTCTTATCTCCAATCTGGGCAGCCCCTGCTTGTTTAAACACTTCCTGCAATGAGGCACATGTTGATATAAGGCAGTGCCCAGCCTCCAGCTATTTCCCACTTGTAAGAATTACTGTTAATACCTTTTTCACTGACATTTTCACTGTTGGCAAAGTTCATAATACCAATACAAAAAAATGAGCTGATACATGTGCAGAGCTGTAGGTGCTCACGGTACTTTACAAGCATAAAAAGGAATTCTTCCTGACTTAGTGAGCCTAGCTGTTGGAAGCTCTTGCTTCTAAATACTGAAGAGTTACTGCTTTTCAGTGCTTAGTGCATTGTGAGTACAACATTCAACGGGAGGGAGTTAGAAGACATTGTTCACTGTAGGACTGGAACCTTACCAATTTCTCAAGACCAGAATTGGAAAACAGAAGGTCAGCAGAGCACATGGAGAGGCAAGTTAAACTTGGAAACTCCAGTGCTTTTCTTCTATTCCTGACTTACTTTTTAAAAATTCTGTTGCTCACTACATTGTCTTAATAACTTTCTTCACATTCCCTGATAGATCAAGGCCATCAGGAATGGAGAGGCTAGGAGGAGACAAGTCCCTCAGAACAGTGAACACTAGAAAATTAACCACTGATGATAGGAGCACAACAGGGCATTCAGACAAGCAGGTGAAGCATTTCTCACTGCTGTACCTTATATGCTCTGATCTTAATAGGTATGAAGGAGATTCCTGGCACTGTGAGGAAAAACAGAACAATCCATTTCCTCCTCTGAGACTGGCAAGCTGCAGAAGGGAAGGGTTACATCTTTCAGCTGCAGTCCCCGTGTCATTCCTCTCTGGTCTTCAAAATAACTTAAAATGCAAATGGTCATTGTGTCAAGCTGTTACTGTTGTGTTTTGGTGTGTTCTCTCCACACAGATTGAGAAGTTGCAAAATCAAATTGAAAAAGAGAAGCAAAGTAATCAAGATCTGGAGACCTTGAGTGAAGAGCTGATAAAAGATAAAGAACAGCTACAAGTTGTCATGGAGACTCTAAAAGCTGACAAAGACAGACAGGTGCAAACTTCACAAATGTAATATAAAAGTGTATGCTCAGTAGTAGTAATTTACTGATACTATTTAGCATCCAGTTCTCCCAGGAAGATAGTGCAATTTGACAGCTATTAAGTGCAGGTTGAACTTGTTCAGATGTAGGTAAAAGGCTTCTTCAAGTAAAAGAGTCCAGCATGTTTTGCTAGCTACTGCCCCTTTTAGTATAGGAGGATCTTCAGGCTATTGTAAGGACATCCCTTCCCTCTTTGGGGAAAAAAACCCTGAATCTTACTAAATGGGATACTAACCAGTTTTAGGATGTGCAAATAAAACCCCATTTTATTGCAGAAGATCGGTCTTCTGCCAGCTGCATGTCCTGGTTGGTTTAGTTGGATTTTTTTCTTTTTCTGCCCCTCAACCTTTTTTGCTCTATTTAAAAAGATGCTGAGAAAGCATTTGTGTTCTCTGGATTGATATTTGAAATGCCCATCAGCTTTTTCTATTGTGGTGCAGTTCATGTGCAATGCCTTGAAATTATCATACTACAGGTTCACGCAAGGTGTCATCTGTATTTGACTAGTGAAGAATATAGACACAGATCATTAGAGACTGGTCTGTATGTTTTCAACCTGTACTAAAATTTACTCCCAAGTTTTGTGGGGTGAAGATTAAATAGCATAATGTCTTATTTGTGTAGTGCTTTTCACCTTGAAGGATTAAGGATTCTTACTTAGACTTCTACCTGGGAAACTGCACTTTACCACCAAAGTCTTACATTTCAGTTATAACACATACAGGCTCTTTGTGGTAAGAATTAATGAATGCTTAGAGAAAGGGCAGATATTAAAACCAGAAGTATCCTCAATTGTTATAAAAGGGCAGATCCTGATTTTTTTCAGGTCTAAGTCCTTTATGATTTCTGTAGTGTTGTCTAAATAAGAATCAAATGCAAATTGCAGTCTAAATCACAATTGCTTAAGCTAAATTTGATGAATGGGGTAAGTAAGTGTACTGTTCGTACAGAAAGTGTATCCTTAATGAGAGCTGTAACTGCAATAAATTTTCAAACATCTGGGGGTTTCCTGATGCCTTATCAGGGATAACTTGTGTCTTCAGATCCCAAAGATGAATGTAAATGTAGACAGAAAGATACCTTTTATTAGGAGTGATTCCTAAGAACACATCTTCTCTAAGATGTTCTTTGAAGGGCCCCTGTCTACTTGCTTCCTCTGCATTGACCTTCTTAGCTGGTAGCAGGAATATAGCACTATTTTTAATTCTGTGGAATCATGGGTTGCCAGAGGTAAAAAATTTTTCTTTAGTTTGGGTTGTTGTTTTTAGTCAGGAAAAATAGTTGAGAAATTTGTCTTGGATTAAATGGATGTGGTTTTAACAATCATCTGTCTGCTTTGAGACTAATTTATACTGTACTTTGTAAGGTAGATGAGTAATATTGGCATAACTTTTTTATTGTTTATGTAGATAAAGGACCTTAAACAAGAAAATGATCACCTTAATCAAGTGGTTTTATCCCTGAGACAAAGATCTCAAGTGAGCAGCGAGGCAAGAGTAAAAGATATTGAAAAAGAGAACAAGATCCTTCATGAAACGGTTACAGAGACTAGTATCAAACTGAGCAAGCTGGAATTTGAGAAGAAACAATTGCAAAAGGATTTTGACCAGGTTAAAGAAAAAGTGGAAAGAGTGGAAGAAATGGAAAAAGAGCTCCATCGGCTGGAGAGGGAAAATGAACAGCTCACAAAGAAGGCAGCAGCAATGAAAATAGTCACAGAAAAAGTGGAAGTTCTTGAGCAGGAGAATGGGGATCTGGAAGTGGAAAATAGGAAGCTAAGAAAATCCCTGGACACATTGCAGAATATTTCCATCCGGCTTGGGGACCTGGAAAGGGACAACAAGCAATTGGATGAAGAAAATCTGGAGCTTAGGAGAGTGGTGGAGACCATGAGATTTACCAGCACAAAAATGGCACAAATAGAAGCAGAAAATAAAGATTTGGAAAGGGAGAAAGAGGACTTAAGAAAGAACGTGGAAATACTAAAAGCAATGAGCAAGAAATCAGAGAGGCTGGAGCTAAGCTATCAGAGCGTCAACTCTGAAAACCAGAGACTTCAGCAAATAGTGGAAAGCAGCAGCAAAAAGATCCAGGACTTGGAAAAAGAAGTACAGGGAATGGAGAGTGAAAATCAGGTCCTCCAGAGAAACCTTGAGGAGCTGAAGATTTCTGCCAAACGGCTAGAGAGGTTAGAAAAGGAAAACAAAGCCCTAGAGCAAGAAATGTCTCAGCTTGAGAAAGACAAAAAAATGCTAGAGAAAGAAACAAAACGACTTTGGCAACAAGTGGAGCTGAAAGATGCTATTTTGGATGATAGTACAGTAAAGCTGGCAGTTGCTGAGAAAGAAAACAAGACACTAGAAAAGGAAATTGCTCGGTTCAGAGATTCATCTAATAAGCTGAAAGAATTTGAAAAGGACAATAAAGATCTCATAAAGCAAGTTACAATTGATAAAAGAACACTAGCTACGTTGAGAGAAGTAAGCAATATAATACTACTAGTTTCAATATGATACTTTTTTTTTTGTTTCAGCTCTGTGAAGTACCAAGGGGAGACATCTGTCCCATAACTATTTAGTACATGAGCTAGAAGATCTTAACAGCCGTCACTGGGCAGTAGTGCTGCCTTGGAAAGCGGGATCTGCCAAAAACTACAACGTACCACTTTACATACACAGACACGAAGTCTCCAAGTGACATCTTTTTTTCATGCAGAATAGGGCTTTAACACAGCTCCCACATGGCAGCTGTAAAACAAAGACTTTGATACTTTCTCTAACTCTCTGACCGCAAAACTTCGCTAAAACGAGAGCTTCATCAGGGGAGATCAACTCTTAAGCCTAGAAATTGGAACGCTTGTTGAGGACACATTAACATCCCTGTTCCAAAACAGACTTAGCTAAGACAGTAACTATCCCACATGACCAGCCTAACCCTTTCATTAACAACTGCACCAAGATTTTGCTTTGCAACTACCTGCAGCATTTTTCCCCCAAAGCCTCCCTTGCAGAGTGAGAGCATGTTAAGCAGCTCTGTCACGTAGCAGCAGCAGTGATCTATTGCAACACCCCTCTCCTCAGCAGAATACAGTAATCGCACTTCTCCTAGTTGTGATCTTTCAGAAATACCCAGTCGGTGTTAGGACATTGGCAAACCAATGATGAGTGTGCCAGAACCTGGCACTCTTGTAAGTGGCCTGTGAGCAGATTCAGGTTATTGCAGATTGCTCTCATTGCCTGTCCTGCCTGCGGTTGTCCTTTCAGAAAAAGGAATTCCTGTGAAAGAGCATTCAAAGGAAAATGGTCAATGCTTTGGTAGCTCAGTGAAATAAATAAGTTTAGCAAGACTAGTACAGTAAGCAATTTCTTGAAGTTTTATTTTAGTTTTTGAAGCATTAGCTTAATTTTGAGGAGAAAAATGTGTATCAGAGACATTGTGTTTCTGTCCAACTTACTTGAGAAAAAGTAATATCTGAGAAGGCTCCTTTTTAGTCTTTCCATTCTTAGACATCTGCAATTTTCCAGTGGTTCAGACCCACACAGAAGCATCTCTTCTCCTTATTTACTTTCTGCAGAATTTGTAGGAGTTGTTCATGCATGCTGAAGGGACCTGTTTACAGTCCATGGACTGACATTGACCTTGACCGTAACCTTTTCCCTTGCAATGCAAATGAATATGTGGTTAAATTTGTGATATCAGAGGACTATTGAGTACCTACAGTTCATGTTTAACAAAGTTATGGGTTTTTAAAATAATTTTATTCTTGCTTCTGTTTGATATCTGCGGTGATCTTTTTTTCTTACTTCGTTTCAGTAACTTTGTTGTTCTTAATTCATGCGTTAAGAAAACTTCTGAGCAGAAACACAAGCAATGTAGTTCTCCATGGTACATTTGCATTTCAGAGAACTTTGTATAGTTGGAATCTTGGCTATGCACCAAAAATGATTTGTCCTTTTTAAATATGCAAGCTAGTATTATGTCTTCTCAGGCCATTTCCACACATACCACTTCACTGACATAACAGGAAAGCATTGTCCCAGTATACCTTCTGGTACAACTCTGTCAGATCTCCTCATTGTCTGACTTCCTTGTCTGGTTCTGCTTAAGTTTATTCCAAAGAACAGGCCAGTAGATACCAGAGGAAACAACCGTGCTCTCTAGTCTCCAGAGTTGTCCTGTGTCTTACAGGACAATGTCATTATGTGTTTTTAATTTTGGGAGTGATTTACTATATGTCAGAAACTCAGAGTCAAGAGTGAAAATGCCCTATTACCGAGTGGCTTGATAATAACATCTTAACAGTATTATCTCAGGAGACTTTCATACTGTCACTCCTCTGTGTGTGCCAGTGTTGACTGGGCTTTTCAGCAGCGCTTTTTGTCCTAGCTGAGAGGTGGGAACTCCCTCTGCTGGTGTCCCCTGACTAGCACACAGCCCTTTTGTGGCACAAGGGCAGGATGTCTCCTGGCCTGCACACACTCCCTTTTTTGGCAGGCAGGCAGAATGCCAATGTTGGCAGAAGTAATTCAGTGCAGTGAGCGAGACAAAGGCCAAAAGAAGCATTCTTCAGATTTATTCCAAGTAGACTATAAATAAAAGCAATCAGTTTAATTCTGCACCCAGCTGCCACTGATGAGTTTTAACTGACCTTCTTGGAACTAGGATTTTATCCAATGACTTTTACAGTACTTTTAAAAAAAAATGTATAGTTCTGGATAATTATCACCACCCTCTGCATAGCAGCTAATCCTGCTTGTGCTGTTATAGGATTTGGTCCTGGAGAAACTGAAGAGTCAACAGTTGTCTAGTGAACTGGACAAACTGAGCCAGGAACTGGAGAAGATAGGTTTGAACAAAGAGTTGCTGCTACAGGATGACAATGGCAATGACGATGCGTAAGGAAACTCATCTCTCTTAGTCATTCTTTTGACTCCGCAGGCCTTTCCTTGGCCTAACTCACGGCCTTTGCCTTTATTTATGGTTCTCATCTGTCTCTCCCCAATAACCCTTACCAATTTTGGACATAGACTTATTTTTCTCTAGCAAGGTTGGCAGTATACTGCAAGTTTTGCTAAACATTTTCTCAGATTGAAGGAAGAAATGCCATTTTCTCCACGCCAGCCAGTGTAACTACAGTCCCCACTCTACTCCCCAGTAGAGTACCCGGGTAGCTATTTCAGTGTGTGTTCTTCCTTCTGTTCTCTTTACAAGTATGAATAATGCCTGTTAAACAGTATCATTACCCCGTGTTATTGGTGATCCAGTAACCTGTTAATATAAACGTAGATGTTACCTAAGAAATTTCGGATTGCAAGGAATTCCTTTGCAAGTCTTATATTAATGAACAAAGAAAGTCCAACAATCCATGTGTATATAGGCCTCTTGCTAAGACCTAATTAGAGGAACGTACCCATCTCGTGGGAGTCTTCAGGACCTACTGCGGACTTTTTTTTTTGTGTGTCAAGAATGTACAAAAGAACCATGAGAAGGAATTTCTGTAGTGTAATTAGGGGAAAGAGAAAAACTTCCTTTCTTTTAAATTATGTAGCTCTTAACGATTTCTGTAGAAAAATGCTGATGTTACCTCTATTAAAATTGGTTGGATTTTCCAAAATCATGCTCCCCAGCTACAATTTATCAGTAGCAATCTGTGCCAGTAGAGGGAGGAAATCTTTTTTCCCTGAAGGAGCAAATATATGTAATGTAACGTGGTGAGATTCAGAATGGGTGAAGTCTCCTATTACAGATGGTGGCTCATATCCTTCTAATGGACAGTAGAAAGCTATTCTCATGCCTTTCAGAAAATACAAGATTCTGGAGAGCAAAACTGAATCAGCACTAAAAAAAACACTAGCTGTGAAAGAGGAAAAGATCGCAATGCTGGAAGCTCAAGTGAAGGACTCTCTGAACTTGAACCAACAGTTACAGAATGATCTAAATATGGTAAGAAGAAATTTTAATTGTTCACAATGTGGTTCTGCACATTCAAATGTCTTTTTTAAAATTTTTTTTTTTATCTCAGCAAGAACAAGTTGTCTCTACTTTCCCTGCATGCTTTCCATACGTGCACTTCCCAAAAACCTTTTTTGACAGCACTGCTCTCTTTTGTCCATTTCTATATAATGCAACAATTTCAGAAAAATTGTTGGGCTGGGGACACAGCAGGAGTTTTTTTTTTTTACATAACCACTGTTTGCAAATCTCTCTGCCCGTGAGTTATTTTTGCTGCCGTGATCTTGTTTTTCCTGCTACTTTTAAGGAAAGCATAGGCTGAGGAAGACTGCAGTGGAAACATCTCATCTAAGGACAGCCTGTGTGTTATGTGACAGAGAGACTGAGTCAAAGGGCACCTCTCTAGAGGCAAAGAGACATGAATTCTTCCACCTGTGTCTCAGCTTCCCCATCTATGAAGTGAGGGTGATAGTTGATTAATCCTTTAAAGTCCCTACAGTACAAGAGAGGAACTGAATATCCTTATTATCATTATAATTGCATATCATTTTTAATATAAAATCCCACTATTAAATCAGAGTTGAAGGCTGCTGCTTGTTTTCTTTGCAGGTAAAGAAGGACTTCGAAGCACTTACACAGACTCAACAGGACGCGCAGTATGATCAGAAGTCACTGAGGTATTCTGCAGAGAAAGTCCTTCCCAACCACCAAATGAATGAGAAATTGGAAATGGGGCACCAAGAAGCTACCATGGAGCTGCTGAAACTGAAGGACAGGGCAATTGAACTGGAAAGGAATGTGAGCCTTCTCTTATTTCCTGTTATATCTCAGACTTCCCTTGCAATCATGAGTGGGTTGCTGGGAACAGGATTTTTTGAGCTTATAGGAATCTTGTGGGTCTTGTGGAGAACATAAGTCTACCAAATTCCCTGGGTATCTCTTAAGACTACATGGGACTTCAATTCTGTATGTCTTGTATAACATAATTGGGGGATTAATCCTGCATATAACATCTGTCCTACCTTCATTTAATGCTGGGAAGAGTTTGCTTTTGCACATTTGTTGCAGAATGTTCATTGCTAATCGATTCTCATCTTTGATAGGACTCCAAATGTTCAGGACTGCTGTTTTGTTTCTTCCTGTCACCCCTTCAATGCCATCTCTCTTTCAGAATGCAGCCCTGCATACTGAGAAGCAGCTGCTTAAAGAACAGCTGAAACATTTGGAAACACAGAATGTCTCCTTCAGCAATCAGATCCTGACACTACAGAAGCAAAATGTTTTCCTTCAGGAGCACAACACTGCCCTGCAGACACAGACAGCCAAACTCCAGGTCAGGAGAACCTTGCACCTCTGTGCCAGGAGACTGGATTTGATTATAGCAGTGTGGCGACTAATAAGATCACTAATAAGAAAGTGTTTTATTGGTAGGCTGGTGTAGTGATGCAAAGATGAGGCCTAGTGGAGACCTAAGGTGGAGCTTAGTTTAAGGTCTGAATTTCTCCAGGCTAGGACAAAAGTTGGCTCTATGACTAATGGCTGGTAGCTATCTTCATTAAGACAGTAGTTATTTAGAGAGAAATTTTAAAAATCAATACAGTAAAATCTGTATGTGGTGTTCTAGAAGCTGCACTTACAGAATAAAAGATTGCTCTTCTTTTTCCTGTTAATTCTATGCCTGTGAAAGAGCTTGGAAGAAATGGGAAAAGGACAGAAATGAGCTTTGGAGGCATTGTAGCAATGAGTTCCAATCTCAGGTTTTATACTTCCAGACAAAATGTCGAAAGTTGCAGATAATTCTTAAACAGTACTTTAATTTTGGAAAAATAAATTTAGCTTGAGAAACAGAACAACTGTTTTAAAGGACAACATTGAATTATCTCTAATGGTTTTTTAATGTGAATTTCCCTTTTCGAGCTTGTTCACAGGGTTGGGTTTTTTGTTCTCTTTAATTATTTCTCACCTGTAATTGAAGTATATAAACAACATATAAAATCAATGGACTACTTATCCACTGAAATCAGACTCATTAGGAGTGCTGCATCCATGCACAGTGGACAAGTTAATTTTGTTGAGTTTCAGTAATGTTACAGTTTTCGTTACTTGTACGCAAACGTGGGAAAACTTCTGGCTTTTTATATGATAATCAGAGCTACAGTTGAGTTGTGAGTATTCCGGCTTATCTTGGTCTTCAGGCTTAAGAGCATCTGCTGGTAATACAGTGTCTTTTCCATTTGGAGTTTATCCTAATACTTCTGAGACTGCTGATAGGATGGCTTTGTATGGTGTGTACAATAACAATAATATCAAAATGATGCTAAATTGTCCATAGCTGTCTTAGGTCTACAAAGTGATGAATACATTCTTGATTAATTCAGTACAGTTACAAGCTATTACTGCATGTTTGCTGTAGGTAACGGTAGGTGTAAATAAGTAATGCTTGCTTTTTATTTGAGAAACTTTAGGTAGAAAATTCAACCCTCAGCTCCCAGAGTGCTTCACTGATGGCCCAGAATACTTTACTCCAAAATCAGCAGACAGCCAAGGAGAATGAGAATGAAAATCTACTGAAGCAAAAGGAGCAGCTGAAAGCTGAGTATGAGTCGTTGCTTCAGGACCATGAACACCTTGCTTCACTGCATGAGCGGCAGTCTGCAGAATATGAAATGCTAATAAACCAGCACAGCTGCCTGAAAACATTGCACAAAAACCTAGATCTGGAGCACAAAGGTCTGGGTGAGAGGTATGCTCACTGCTCAGGAGTATAGTGTAGCCAGAATGTGCCCATATTGCAATGTTAGCCTTAAATGTTGGTCTTCAATTACAAATGGAAACTACTACTTTGTTCCTTGAAAAGTATCTTCTCATTCTTGCTGTCATTAGGAAATTAGATGAGAATATTTGCAAAGCTGCAGATTTTAGACCTCTAAAGGTGGCAGACACAGATGACTCTGGTGATACCTAGCAAACATGGGCTTGGGTCTTGGGGATACATTGTCAGAAGTAGCTTAAGTGCCTTTACCACATTTAAGGATCTGTGCTATAATAACATGCAGACTTAAAAAGATTCTCCCAGTTCTACTATGTGGAGTATATTTTCTAGTCATACAGTAAGGTCTGCAGAACACCTAGGTGATTACCTATGTGTGAGTAGTACGTATCTTGAGAAATTTAAATCATCGAAGATTGCGTGGGGCATCAACCTTGATGACAAAGGCAGCTCTCTGAAGGAAGCTGTATTGAGGTACCTATGAGATAATGATGTATTATTTATTTTGTTCTAGTTCTCACAGTCTCACGATTCTGTTGAATTATGAAATCAAAGTAATCTGTTTATTGTTTAGTTTCTTGTAATTGTTATTTTCTGCCAATAGTGCATGGATAGGAGAATACATATAATGTAATACTACTTAAATGCTGCTCTGCCCGCCCCTTGAAACCTTTCTTACACAAGTCAGTGATTTTCCTCGAAGTATCTGTATTTACGTTCAGTTTATGTGCAAGACCATGAGCTGTGTTCAGAGCAACTCAGTGGTGATCTTTGAGGATGAACTAAAAACGGGTGCTAAACTTTTCTTTCCTAAAGTCTAACAGACCTAAGGAGCTAACAATACGATGTGCAATAGATTTTGATGAAGTACAGAAATAAACTTATTGTGATGAAAGTATCCACCAGGGCTGTGTGACAGGACAGCTGCTTGGCTGTCAACTAAATGAGCTGTAAGTGATTACACAGGCACTGTTCCTGCTTACCAAGTCTCTCGCAGACTGATTAATGGTTCTCATTGATTTAGGCTTTACTTGAGATTATTACACTGCTGTGTGTTGAGGCAGTTTGCTGACTTCGTTCTTTTCTTGACGAGTACCAATTATTAAACAGTTCTAGACTAAGGAAAAAGTGGTTTTCCAAAAATTGGTTATCTCTAGTGATAAGTGTTCAGGTCACTATTGTAAATATTAACAGTTTGGACTGTCTGTGATCGAGATGTTGCTGCCAGTGAGAGATGTTGCAGGGGAGCAGATGGTGGCCTTTTCTATACTCTGAGCAGGTTGATTTTTGTAGTTGTAAGAGTTCAGTGTCCTCCTCAGCCAATCAGTCTCAGAAGTTACTTATCAAGGTGGTTTGTCCAACTTTAGACCCCTAAGACTGTGTACGGCCAGAGTCCCCAAGGTTTGTGTCGTTCACTCTGATGCATTTTAACCACAGAACATTTTCTGCACCTGAGCAAACTTCATTAAACCTCCCTTGGCTCTATCTGCACAATATTAGTACTGTAGTGGAGATTTAATAATGGCTTGTGTGTAACTGCAGTGGAATGGTCTCATAGCCCAGCAAACCACAAACATGTGGCAAGCGGAGTTAGTATGTTAGGATCATTCACTATTAATAGTAGTTTCTTGACTTTGCGGTGTTTGGCTGTCTCAGTGAACATAGAAAAGGTGGCCTCTTGTTCTGCATTTTTTAAAGTTACTGTACATATTGTACATTACTACTGGAAGGTAATAACTTACTAGCTACAACTGATTAGCAGATCCTTGAGCATTTCTTTGTGGCTTACTCTGGAGAAGTCTAATGCTGCAGAGACACTAGAAAAATTCATCTCACTGGACAAAACAGAATCCCTGCTCTGGAAGGTTACATATTACAGGGACTTGTATTATTATGTTATCAATGCTGGCTGCTTATTATTTTTCTGGGTTCCTTTTGCCACATGCTTTTTCCCATAGCTGAGCATTTTGAAGTTCTCTCAGTCACAAGTACCTACCCACAGTATTGTTCCTAACAAAGCAGCTGAAAGAGTGAAAGCCAACAGGACTAAAGATGAATATGATTGTTCAATCCCAGGAATTCATTCTATCAGAGCCAAAATGGATTTTATTTGCATGTATAAGAAAATTCTTTTGCAATCTCTCTGTCCAAATGCCTGATGCTTAAAAGAAGTGGACTTGAGTGTTGAATAGCCTACAGGATGGGTAACTTTTCCCCCAGTGGTAGAGCCTGTCAGGTTGCACAAATCCTGCTCAAATGGTAGAGTTAAGTCTCAGACTGAATACAGGGTACAAGAAAATTATGTCTGAGGATTTAATATAGGGCTCCAGAGGTGCAGATTCACTCGCAAT
This sequence comes from Actenoides lindsayi, assembly GCA_025331215.1. Lineage (NCBI taxonomy): Eukaryota > Metazoa > Chordata > Aves > Coraciiformes > Alcedinidae > Actenoides > Actenoides lindsayi. The sequence continues at coordinate 78,697 of WTSP01025920.1, forward strand.
TTTGCAGGCAGTCTGTTCTTTTTACCTTTCACCTAATATCTAGGGGAGTAGCTGTGGTCTGTCTCTACCTTCTCTGTCAAAAAAGCCTTGGATCTTTCATATAGAAGGCATCTTGTACATCCTGAAAATCAATAGCAATAGGGTTTTCTTCAACCTCATCCTCCCCTAGAAGACATAGGAAGTGCAAGAAGCAGTGGTGAAACATCAAGAAGAGAACACCGGTATACTTTTATAAGTATATACTTTTATAAGCTTTTCCTTAGTTAAAAAGAAGCAGCAGCTATATCATCTGAAAATTGAGTTAATTTGAATATTATTTCCGCATCTTATTAAAAAAAATGCTCTCATGCTCAAAGGCAACATGTGGAGCTGGGCCATGCTGGTAAAACAGGACCAGTATACTGCTTTCCTGTAAGTAGCCCTCTTTAAGAAAAAGAGGATTTGAATAAAAATGAACAGAGTAACCCTATCGTACAGTAATGGCAGCAACAATTCACAACACAGTTTCTACAGAGGCAACCATGGTAATCTCTGCCAAGGGACCAAATGCAGAGTTTGTCTTCTCAGACTCTGGATTGGCATGCAATCTGTCTGAAATCCTTCTTGGAGCTGGATGTGGAACCTTCCTCTGCTTTCAGGTTCTTCCATTTGTTGTACGGGCATTGAATTTGAAATATCCTGGAGCTGAGTGGAGGAAGAAAACAAATAAATAAGATTAATTAAACTCCACTGCTGTTGCTGGGAATGAATAGCAAATAGCAGCTTTTGTCTGGGAGACAGGTACTTTTCTGTGTGGCCCTTCAATGGATGGGGATTTGGGACAGGCTGTAATTTGACCTTGGGATGAGGGGAATGGTAGCCTGAAAGAAAAGCAGGTTGGCAGGAGTCAGTGTCGTTAGTGCTGTCTGCTGCTTTTGGTTTTGTTTTGAATTTTTTTGTGACTGTGGAGTAACTGTGCTCTGCGTTCATCTCTGCTGGGATGAAAGTCACAGATAGATGATGCTTATTCTCTAGCTTTTTCAAGCAATGCTGCACCCTCCACCTAGTTGCTGTTTTAAAATTTAGAAGGATGTTTCCCTGTGACCTGCAGAGGTGTGTCTGCCCAGGGATATTTTGGGGTAGTATCCTGTAATCACAGTCACAGAAAAACGTGCTGATGACTTTTGACATTCACTGCACCAGTGTTCCCAGCGGCTTCTGCTGGTATGTGTGTATCAGCACAGACCCTGACAGAGACCATTGGAGGATAAATTGTCTTTAACCACACAGGTGTGTATGAAACTAATCAGGTAGAGGAAAAGAAATCCTTTCTGATTGTTGTCATATTAACTAATAAAATCTTAAAGTAGAGGAAGAAAATTGTCTAAATGAAAACTGAGAGTATGCTACTACTCTTTTTGCAGATATAACAGTTTAATGAAACACAAGGCAGAACTGGAAGAGTTGGAAGTAGTTTTAAAAACTGAGAGAGAGGTTCTGCAACAAGAGAGGAGATCAAATGCAATAACCACCGGGGAAAATCAGAAGCTGAGGGAGGAACTGGACAGGTATGGTTCCCTTACTAAATTCTTGTATATATAATTAAAAAGTCAGTTATGCAAAACACACGGTGGTTTTGCTGTGTTGTGCTTGCTCCAGAATACCTTCGTTAATGTGTCTCAATTTCTGTTTTGTTAATTTGATAATTTTGTTTAACTCATTTAAGATTACCAGCTTCATGGACACTCTCAACAAATACTTTTATTTGGTGATTCAAACACGGTCTGATTCCAGGACTTTTTCTCATTAAAAATAAGCTTCCACATGTGGTTCAATTTCACAAATGTTTCTGTAATGAGTTGTTTCCAAGTGCTTGTCTTTAAAGAAAACTCCAAATACCCAAAACCCACAATAATATCTAGAATTGTGTGAAATGGTTTCTACCCATTATTTTTTTCTCTTAAAGAGAATTGTATTATGTTTTTTACACAATATGATTTAGTTCCAGGAGTTACCACTGTTTATTTTCTGCTGCCCAGAGAAAGCTGCCATTTGTTAATACTCAAAAGAGACTTGTTATTAAAAGTGGGCTTAGTGATTCATATGATCACAGGGTAAATGAAAAACCTGTGTAAAACCCCTTTTGTGAGTTAGCATCCAAACTACATAATGCAGTGATAACACACACACACACACCCCTGCAACCTATATCCTTACTGAGATTCTCTTCATTATTACCAGTTCAATGCCACTGTTCGTACTACAAAGGCACTTTGAGAAATGGTTTCGTAGAAATAGTTTGGCCAAGTTCATATCAATTTAAAGCAATCCCAGATTGAGTCATATTTAAATATCACATGTTAAGTTCAGTTGTGGAAGTTTCAGATGCTGTCCCAGTTGTAGTGTACTTTAGAACACCGAAGAGCTTTACAAAGGAGGTTTCCTCAAGCTTGCTTTTTTCAACTCGGTTTCTCTAGGGACGAAGAAAGATGCTGCAAAATGTTGATAGCAGTGCTGGCAGTGAGCAAGACTTGGCTTATCTGTCAGCAGATACAGAACTTAATCGTATTTAGTTAGTTAGTTTTATGCCTTCATGATTTGTAGACATTTTTAGATTTACCAAAAGCTATAAAAGAATGCAACAGTATCATCTTGCAATATTACAATGTTTCACAGTTCAGGACACTTTAATGCTCTTATATCATGCATCAGGAAAAAAAATAATCTGTGAGTGTTCTTTATTTGTGTAAAATAGAACTTCCTTTATACTGAAATGCACTTATATACACTATACCTCATAATTTTTTGGTGTGTTTCTTGCTCACTGAAAAAATAGCAGGTTTATGTTTCATCTATTCTACTTTCAGTTCTTTTGAGGATTTGAAATATTTTATAATTCTATTACTAATGTCTTAATAAAATTTTATTATATGCTTAGGACAAAAATGTCTTTAGGAGTTAGTCTTTGGAAGTTAATGTTTGATTTAGTGAGTACACTGACAGTGTGGTCTTCGAATGTGAGGTACTTTCTATGAAGTGTCCTTTATAAGCCTGCTGACTTCTTCATGTTTAGGGTGAATTTCTTGCACAACCAACTAAAGGCAGAGTATGAAGGGTTGCATTCACACACTAAAGAGCTGAAAACATCCTTGAACAACTCTCAGCTGGAGCTGAATCGTTGGCAAGCTCGCTATGATGAGCTGAAAGAACAGCACCAGTCCATGGATATCTCTCTGACCAAGCTGGATAACCATTGTGAGGTGGGTAGCTATAGGTAGGTTTAAGTGCTGGGCTCCTGGTAGAAAGCTAACATTCATTGTGCGAAGTTTTTGGCACACTGTATATAGGAGGTTAAGCTATGTGGTCGTAGTAACACTGTCATATACCTGAAAGTTTATCAGTTCATATCCTAGGTCGCTATGCTGTTGTGGTAGATTGATTATGGTGCACTTCCAGGGAGGCCAGATGCAGAGGTGAGATTAATCTGTCTTGTTTTAACAGCTGTTGTCCCGTCTAAAGGGAAATCTGGAAGAAGAAAACCACCATCTCCTGAGTCAGATTCAGATGCTGAGCCAGCAGAATCAGATGTTACTGGAGCAGAACATGGAGAACAAGGAGCAGTATCATGAAGAACAGAAGCAGTACATGTAAGAAACAAGAAATTTGTATTTTGAAACCTGAAAAAGTAATCTAGGCAAACATAGTATACAAATAATTTATCAGGACAGGCAGGAGAATAAGTCTACTTGATATCTGGGTAGAAAAGAAAATGTAGAGGTGGAGATACACATAATGAGGAAAAGCTACAACATTTCTTCACATTGTCTTACCACAAAGGGTTGTTCAGGAGGCACCTGAATTAGCACAGCTCTTTTCAAATAATATAGATGAATCCATGTGGAAAAGTTAGTTATAAAAGATAGAATGCAAAACCCAGTGGTACTTCTCAAAGGTTTCTGAAGAACTTGAAAAGCAGCTGAGTTGCAACAAAAATTTAGTCTTATGAGAGTATTTGAATTGGTGAAAAAAGGGAGATAATTATACTCCTCTAGTTTTTGTCATTTGCATCCTAAGAAATGCTTCCTTTTATGTTGTTTTTAAGGATGTATGTATCAACATACATTGGTCTATCCCCCATACATGGGGGTGACAGGCTTAAGTGAGATACCCTGTGTAAACATACTGCACATTTACAAAGAATCCTGTTCTCATTGCAGTGAATTTCTCTTACAGGTATGAAAGAAGGAAGAAAAGTTCTTAATCCCAAGAATTTTAGTCTAAACACCTCAGGATATGTAGAAACTACTGACTGAGTTTTATTTCAGTACTGGATTATATGGTTGGAACGTTAGAAATTGTTCACTGAAATTGGCTGAATAGAGTGCAGAAGTATTTGAAGCATATTTATCCCCATGTCTGACAGTTATGTGATGGAGGTACATTAGACCTACTACTTGAAGGAGTAAAGATTTGCTAACATCCACTGTGCAGGTTAAGAAAATAACGGGTGAAAACAAAAAAGTAAGATTACATGTCATGTGCTTTGACACTGCTCACAAGAGACCAAGGTAGTTTGGAAAAGATCAAACATTATTTATTTCTTCCATTACAACAGAATAAGCAGGAGTAAAACACTTTCGTGTTCAAAATATGTGAGGATCTTAACCCTTGAGTAATTGTTAAGTGATCTGTGAATAAGACTGAACAATCAGCAAATGAATTTTCAAAAACCAAAATAAGATGAATCTTAGCACCCACTAAACAAACTGTGCCTGAGTTACTAGCGAGTAATCTAATCTAGCACCAATTTACTATTGTTCTTTCACCTTTCATACTGCACAAAAATCACCCATCAACAAGTTTGGTAGGCTTTTGCATTAAACAGTGAATGAGGTAGGTAGGATTCCGAGGATTATGCAATAGGAAGATGTTTCATTCTCTTTCCTCTCTTGGTGGCTTTTGGTCTTCAATTTTTTTGATTATGAGTAATTTCATACAGATAGTTCAGAATGTGCTTTTCTCTCCTCACAGTGACAAGTTAAATGCCTTAAGGAGACACAAGGAAAAACTTGAAGAGAAGATAATGGATCAGTACAAGTTTTATGATCCTACTCCAAAAAAGTAAGTCCCACATGAGTTCCGTTCTGCTGTTGTTGTACAGGTTTCTGAGGGTGAGAAAGGGCTCTCCATAAATGGAGGTAACAGAAATTTCATCTGAAATACGGATACTGTCATGTCCACTTCTCTCTTCACTCTTGCTCCACAAACCATTCATGAAGCAACAGGTTGTGTTAATATAAAGCACAGTACCTCATGTGGGGCCTTCTGTTTTAATAGTGGAATCCGAAACAGTATGAATTGGTAAAAAAACACTTTGCCAAGAAGCCATCTTGTGCCTAGCAGGGGGCAGAGACCCTCAGTCTCTAAGTGACTAAGCAGCAGTAGGAGCTTCCAGTGCTGCCCTTTCAAAGGGGATAAAGAGTCCATCAGAGAGAAAGGATTTGAAAAATATATTAAGAACAGCAAAGAAGAGCCAAGCTAATTCCACCACACAGTTCTGACTGCCTTAGCAAAGAGGGATTCATCTTTAACACAGTTTTCGTTTTTTCTCAGTCTGTTCCTGTAGTAGAGCTTTTCACAGTTACAATGTCTTATGTGAGTCCATATGTGTCATTTAGATTTCGAGCAGAGGGAACGGTTGTCTTTCTCACATTTCTCATGCTGAAGAAATGTTTCTGTAAAATAATTATGACTTTAGGAGAGAAATTGATCTTAAGCTCTGTGAAATTCATGCTGCATCTTTCCAACCAATTCATTGCTGTAAACAACTAAGAATTTAGGATGGCTTGATGGCTTTACCGCAGCTGTAAACTTCTTTGGGTAGTGTTTCTTCTAGCGTTTTATGATTCCCATTCACAAAACCTGCTTTATCAGGAAAAACCATTGGATTGGAGCCAGAGCCTTAGTCAAACTAATCAAGCCAAAGAAGGAGGCTACAAGGGAGCGGTTGAAAGCAGCAGCAGAAAGCCCCTCATGGCATTCTGAATCCCCAGAGACAGTAAACTCTCCATCTGCCTCCCAAAAACTGAAACATCAAGAGTCTCAGGATAATACCTCTCAAGGATCAAACTCAATGGAGGAGAGAGAGAACCCTGGAGGTTCTTCAAACAAAGGTAAGGAATGCCCAGCCTAAGAACAGTATTTTTTTTAAAGATAGCAAAAATATCTTTAAAATATTAACAGATAGAATATGTCAATATTCCATCACATCATATTTTATATCCCATTTTTTAGTAAACTAAAAGTTCTAGTAAACAAAAAAAAACCCCACTAAACTGAAAAGCTGGGTAAAGTAACAGGTGGGTTTGGTTTGCTTTGGTTTTAGTTTGGTTTGTTCCTTTTATCTACTTCTTATCCCTTCAGCTTTTCTATGTATTTTCTTGGTTTGCCTGATTGTACTGCATGTTACTGAATAAGCTGGTGAAATTACTTCATTAACTGGAGTTTTGCAACAAAGCAGTTTAAATTTGGACTGTATAATGTTATGGTTCATTAGCAACTATTCTTACAGCCACTGCCAGGAGATGGCGCACATGCAAAAGAAATAACTTAGAAAGCATTAATTTATTGTAATTAATTATTTTGGAGGATGCTACCATGTTTTGACTTTGAATCAAACTAAGAATTTCATCCTATAAAATGGTGAAATTATTTTTTTTGAATGCTCTAAGGCAAACGTAAGGAAGATGGAGTGATATATTTTTCTCTTTAGTTAGTTCATACATGTATCAGATGTTCCTAATTATGAGAAATTTCAAAGAAAGCGCCTCAAGATAAATAACTCTGTGATATTTGTTAAAGGTCATATATATCCCAAGCTTTGCTTATTCTACTGAGATCACTTCTGTCAGCTTCTCTACATAGATTGTTGCCCTCCAGGAATACTTTTCAAGAAGCAGTTTTTGAATTAATTCTTCAATAACAATTCCTGTCTGAGGATGGTAGAACTGTTGTTATAAACTACTGCATGTGTCTGTGTGGCTGAAGTTTTTGTTTTGATTGGGTTTTATATTTCCCTTTCTCTGTTCTAATTCTTCGATGTTGTTGATTCAGTTAAAATAAAAATGCATGTTTCGGATAATCCATGTGATTCCAGGAGATGTTAAGTGTTCAGCATGCATCCGAAGTTCAACCTGGGAAACTGGGCTTGTGTTTCCACAGAACAAGGCCCTTATGGAGTGTTAGAGATAATAGAAAGTCTCTGGGGCTTCATTCTTTTTGATGCTATATGAAACATGCTTATGTTGAGATGATGAGCATCAGTATTAAAGCCTAGAAGACATCTGCATCTGGGAAATTTGAGTATATTATCACCAAGTAACATACACACCTATTTGAATTTACTTTATTAAGTAAAAACAAGTTAGGGATATCTAACAGTAATTTTTTAGTGGACTTGCTTATATTTTATGTATATGTGTTAATCTGAGTCAGATAAACTATGCATTAATCAGTCCTCCAAATATATGTGTAAGTCTTTGTTTAGCCTTTTTTGTTTTTACTGGTTGTGTAGTCTTTAATCTGTTTTAAGACACCTGTAAGTTTTATTTACAAGGTTTTTTTTACTTTTTTTTTCTTCTTCTTCTTTTTGGGATACCTGGGTGATAACAATTAGCTGCGCAGCGCAAAAAGATTGCCTTTTTGAGAAGCAAAATCAAGGATAAAGAAAAGTCTCCTAAGTCTCCATCGAATCATCAGTCTCTCTCTAATCGGCTCCGATTCTGGTCTTCTTCCGACATCCCATCCTCTCCTAATGAACCTCTTTCTTTCCCGGAATTGGGATATTTCTAACACCTTCTCTTTAGTATTTATTTTAATTTATTTATGACAAATATTTCAAACAAATAAAAGAAAATTAAAAAATCACATGCCTTAAAAGAACACGCACTTTGATAGGAACACTCAGCATGCCTTTACAATACTCTAAATGCAAGCACAGATCAGTGAACGTGGACTTACATTTTCCTGTAGAAGGTGAATCACTATTGCACACTGTGGATCATTTCTTCAATGCAGCACAATTTTAGGGGACCTCATGGCATAGAGTTTGCGTATGTATATTGGCTGTGGTGCATGTTATAAGTGGAGTTGCTATGCGCTTTGATATTTCCTTGCAATCACATACTTGCATCGTGTCTAGTTACAGTGTTGAACTGACTTGTTGTTGCTGTGCTTTCTACAATGCCATAGTCCTTCTAAAATATAAATCTAATATGTAAGTGGTCTCAAATCCTGGAGATTTTTCCAATGCTAAAAATGGCAGGTTTTTTAAACATCTTTGCTTTGAAATAGTCAAGCTTTGAAGTAGAACCTACTGGGAAAATTACTCTTCGCAAAGCATCTTGACGTTTGCATTCAAATCTGCTGTTTAGCAAGGTTTTACATGTCCTGCTATGAAAATTCATCTTGAATTGGTCTAAAGTTTCCGGTTCTGCTGCTTCAGTTTCAACAGAGTTTTCTGGAAGAAGAAAGTAGATCTGTTCTCTTAAGATTGGGAATAACCTTCACCATGGATCTGTTGCCCAGAGTTCTTACTGCCAAATAGTCACAACCTGGTGGTTTCTGAAATGAATGTGTGGGACTTGTCCCCACTCTGTGTTAGAAAAATGTATGCAGCACAGGCAATACGCTACGGGGAGCTCAGCTGAGAGGCCAAAATATCTCATCACCCATCTCTCATAGAGAAGTGGCCCTCTGTGGCTCAACCAGAGATGGCAGCACAGCATTCTGTTGCTGCCCATTTGGGGATCTGTAGAGAATGTTTATCTCCAGAACAATTAATAATTCTGGCTTCTATGGAAGGTGTTAAGTGCATCTACAAAGTCTGCAGCTTTGCATGCCACACTTTAGCCAGTAATTGCCCCTACAGGCATGCCATAAACTTCAATTCTGAGACAAAGTGCAAGCCCCGTACTATGGAGCCCACACAGACTGTGAGAGAAAAGATTGTTGGTGAAGTCAGCTTCCAGGAGTCATCACAGATGACAGTAACTTGGTCCATTTCTCTGATACACCTTTGCTGCTGCTCTGTGCTTTGAACTGTCTGTCATCGTCTCTGCAAGTTGTTTATTTTGACCACTGCACTCTGCTGTGTTTTCAGCATTTAGTTACTATTAGTCAAGTAACTGCTCCATAGAAATACATATAAACTAGAGCCTTGCATCTCATTGAGGGTGTTTCCTATAGTATTTACTATAGCGTTTACATTTTGTTCTCTTTTATGTGTGCCTTTAAAGTGTTATGTTCACATTATAAGAGATCAATAAACCTACCTCATTGCTAGGAAAGATGTCTTCAGCTTTCCACATCTAAATAATATTCTAGCAGATAGTTTTTGTTGTTCTCATGCTAAGATCCCAGGAATTCCACTGAAATCATAACCAGAACTTCGTAAGAGCAGCAGAGTTTTAACCTTGTAGGGGCTAAGCTCTTACACCACAGCAAAGATCTAAAACTGGAAGCCATTAGCTTAGTGTGCGGATCACGCTAGATAATTTCCAAATCAGCATTACTTCTCTTTGAATAAGAGCGTGACTATTGTCACTCTTTCCTTATTCTATTTTATTACTGAAGTAAGTGCTTATAAAATGTACCTGCAAAGAACTATGTTATGGGAATTTCACACCTCGGTTACCTTTTCTGCATTCATGTCTTTGCTCCTTTTCTTCCTCCTTTCATGGTAATTGTTGCATGTATAATATCAACCCTCCCACTGGCACTAAGCAGCCCTTGACACTCCCACACTTTACAGAGAGCACACATGATTGAAAAATTGGTGACAGAAATTTCCTACCCAGTACTGAACTGTTTATGGGAAAGCTTGCAAAACTAGCGCCTCTGTTGTGCAGTTTCTTTGTGCCTGCTTGTCATGTTTGTATGGGCAGAGATATACAAATCTTGTGCTACTTTCCATTGACTTGTATTTATTTACCTCTCTCCCCCTCAGTGCTAATGGACCTAAAGCAAAAGAGGAATTCCCATCACGGAGGCAGCAATGATAATGTTGAAATCTTGGCAGACTCTGCAACAAAACACTGCTGTGTGGAACTGGGTCCCAGGACTTACTCGACCTCAGCTATCCATCTGCACACTTCCACTCCCATCTCCAGGCTCCAGAGCAGACCAAAAGGTGTGTGGTGCTGTTGGTATACCAGCTGCTTAGTACAAGATAGGGTACCTTGTAGTTCCTGCTTGGGTGAAACATGGCTTCTGCTGGCATTCAAGTACAAAACCAGAACACTAGTGTTTTCACTCCTGCTTTATCCACTTAATAGTTTAGTTGATCAGATACAGGCTTTCCTCACTCTTGTAATGTCATCAGTTTGACAGACCACATTTGGATATCAAACCTCCCATGGTTGCCTGCCCAGTGATTCACAGCAGTGATTGGAAGATGGCAGTTCTTCCGGTGTTTGCTCTATAAAGGCCTTTTGATAACCTTGGTCTTCTATACTGCTAGAATGCATGGGAGACTGACCCGAAGGATTAACCTTCAGCTGTTTAATATTGGCTTTTAAGTTTTGTGTTCTTTTCAGGCTATAACTCAGAAGATAATCTATGTGAACAGTCTCCTGAGGTTGAGTTTGCAAGCACCAGGCAGCATGGTAAGCTTGTATCACGTACGAATGCTCTAAACCTCTACATTAACACTTGTTTCATTGCATCCATGTGAACTGTCCTGGAGCATTTTAGTTAAATTAACATGATAGAATGAGATGTACATCTCACCATTTGGAGAGTGTGGGTCCTAAATACTTCGACTAAGAAGCTTTTAATAGATCTTTTCCCAAAATAAATTTTTGAAAACAATGCTGATATCAAGGCGAGTTGCCATGGCCCAGCAACAGACCCTTTAATGCACATCCTACAGAGTTGTTGCTGATTTTTATTGACAATATTCAATTTCTTCCTTAAGGGAGTGAATCAGCAATAAAAAAAAGTTGGAGTGGATGCACAGCTGAACACTGGTGCAGCTCTGCCTGCTTAGAAATTTGTGAAAGACTTAATTTGCAGGCCAGTTCCAAAGAAACTGAGAAAGAGACAGCAACTTATTGTTAACTTTTCAGTATTTACATTACTTTTTTTATAGTTCTTGTAAAAGCAAAACCCATAATGTATTCTCTTGTGCAAAAAATACATGAGAAAAACAAGATGGATCTTGAACAAATTGACTTGAAAACTGAAAATGATTTCTACTCTGTCCAGACTTCAGCATCCTGTGTCTATTATGTTGTTAATGTTTTCAAAGTGACTTAGTTGCATGGGTGCTATTTTCAGAAGGCAGACTGTAGCCAAGTCTTTTAAAGAATAAGAGGAACTTAAAATCTGTTTGTTGAATGCTTGTCTTGTGTTTTTCAGTGTCCAGGCCAAACAGCTTAGAGAGCAGCAGCAGAAATGCTTCCAGCAATAGTTCACCTCTCAATTTGAAAGGTAAAGCTTTTACAGCTGTATTCTGGCAAACAGGAAGTGAAATTCCATGAAACTGTGTGCAAAATGCTGTTCACTTTCTCAATAAATTTTAAGACCGTTGTTTTGAAACTGTAATGATTATGCAATCTGGACATAGCTGTATTGGGAATCAAAACTGCTGGCACGAAGTATTTTTATAAGATTGATTCTGGCAAGGGGGTGGCTTTTAAGAGAGGCAGTCCAGTTTTGGTTCAGTCTGACTGGCATCCTGTCATGGAAAGTATCAAGCTGCTCTTAGACTTCTTTTACAACGGGTCTCTGCTGTTCTTACAGTTCTTACTCCATATGCAGCTTGTGTACGGAATCAGTGTGCTCTGGAGGTTTGTTTTTACTGAAATTGTGCATCCTTGAAGGATGCCAGGAAACCTGGCACATGCTGTGGAAAAATGCACTTTCTGCTTCCCCACTGACAGGTTCTGGCTCCCAGATCACTCACAGCCAAAACTGGGACATCATCTAGTGGCAGAGAGGTGGTAAAGAGGCCCCTTTTACTATCTCTGCTATTCCTATTCTTTGAACAAGTAGTTGTGCTTGTTTAACACAGAGGCTCAAAGTATGTACTGCAAGACATTTACTAGTCCTGTTTTTCCCAAGTTCTGACTGCCTTGAGTTCTGTGGAACAAGAAAGTAAGGTCAAAAATGCCACCTAGTCTGTGTGGAAACGGCTCTGGATGATAAAGTTTCTACCTCATTGAGAAATCTACTGAAATGAGGGAAGAACAGTGTCTTTAATGATAATTATGGTTCTCTTCAGGTTCCTTAGATCCTATCCATGGTAGAACTGAGCGCCTCAGCAGTGAAGATATGGTGCCAAGCAGAGAGGCACTGGCCTTGCTCCAAGACACCTATCCCTTTCAATCTGCTTCTGCTGTCTTAAGCCCGAGTAGCAGGCACGAGTCCTCCTCCCACAGAAATGGTTTGATTTCTTATGATACACCTCAGAAGAGTACTCCATCTCAGTCTTATGCTGGCAGGCAACGGTCTGCCTCACCTGGCAGTGAGATGGTAACTTTGGAAGAGTTCTTGGAAGAGAGCAACAGGCTGTCCCCACCAACTGTAAGTAAATAGAGCTAAATAGCCCATCTCATGTCAAAGAAGTGTTCAAAGATGACTGAGGGGAATGAGAACACAGGGAAATAAGGAAAGACGAGAAGGTCCTTTTTCATACATGTGGAAATTGCAGAGAACTATCAAATCTCACAAAACGAATGAAAGAGTTCCAAACAACTGAGGCACAGTTAACTTTCCCAAAGCACTCTGCTAATCTATCTTGGTGTATCTGCTATGGCAGGTCAGGCAGAGAATTCACTGCAAGTACTGTGTATTGGACTGCTGAGGCTTTTCAGTGTCAAACATCTGTGGTCAGGGTTTTGTATTACATCATCAGTTCTCAGCTCCAGGTATTTTTATTTTGAACTGGTATGTTTTTCTGTGTCATTTTCAGCTGCTAAATCCTGTAATCAGAAATGAAACCTAACAGTAGTCTTCAATTGAAGTGCAAAATACGCATATTAAAACCATCTCCTAATCTAAAAATGCCATCAATGTGTTTGACAGATAATATTTTTATTGCCAAAGTTCTTGATGCTTTCACTGTGCTCTGTGTGTGTGCTGAGTGGCACTGCTCTATTGGTTGGTTATATGACTGCAAGAATATGGTGCACACTGATGTGCTTTGTCAGAAATTAAATGTTTGTTTTCTGGATGACATTTTTTACTGCTCAGACATGCTGTGCAGTAGTGAACTGGTGCAGTATCGAGCATGTTAATATCTTGAGAACAATTCACTGACACTGTAAGTGAACAGATGTTTCTGTTTCATGAATGCCTTGGTAACAGTATTAGAATCAACAGAGCTGTACCATTTTGTGGCATCAGTAAATTCTGGTCCTTGAATTTTCAGAGCAGTATTTTAAATATGCCTCCTATTCCCTCATTATCGTAAATACAATTCTTAGCTTTCAGACATGTTTGCAATTTGACTTTTTTTTAGATTTTTTTTTGTTTGTCTGTAACTACCTGACCATGTCTCCATTTTCATTCTTTCTATAATACTTCTTCCTTTTCAGCGTCAGCGCAGTTTAAATGAGAGTGACATGATTTCATTGCACCAATTTCTGTTAGAAGCTGATGCACTGTATCCCTCTTGCTACTCCCTATGTCCTTCCCTCTGTCAGGAACCTTCGCAGTCACTCGAATGGGTCCTCAGTCATTCATGTCCTGATAGAGTGAGGCACAGCACAGGCAGGGGAAATAGGAGATCTACTTCACTGTATATCCCCAGGGTATCCGTTGTTCTTGCTATGAAGGCAACAGCTCCCAACTTACCTCAGCTTTTGCTAGCATATTAATACCTGTAGAAGCAGACTGTAACTGTTACTTTAAAGGCTGCCAGATCACTTGCATTAATTGCTCATAAAGTATTTCCAGTGCTTGTTCATAAACACGCGTGTTTTTTGAGGACTAGTCATTCTGTAATGCTAATGTGTGTAGCAGAAGTTTAAAGTGAAGTTAAAAATAACTCTTAACGCTTTAACATTTAGTGGAGCACAGAAATCTTCACACTGTGCTATCACCATTGATGGTGTTCACTTCTAGCAAATGCATTTTGTTGACTGGAAGAAACATTTGGACTGCTAGTGAAATGAATATGTTAAGCTTTAACATACTCCCTAGAGAAGAGTAAAGAAATAATTTCCATGAACTCGTTTCAGCATGTTTATTGTGAAGACAGCCTGTCTCTTAACTGTTCTGAGCATGCCTTGTACTAATAGTCCAATGGCAGCTGACTGAGTATCACCATTTTTGGCTTGCATGGACTGTCCCCATGAAATACTCATCGTATATTTTCTTTTACTGCCAGGTTAATTGTCTGACTTTAAATTTGCAAGTTAATTGTGGGCAAGCAATAATTTATCCGTTTTTGTAACGATTTTTTTGTACATTTTGTTATGTTGTACACACAGCTTTTAACATGTATAGGATATTGACTGGGAGAGGTGAGGGGAATCAATGGAGGAGCAGTGAAATTTTTCTTGTCATGCTAGCACATCTCCCAAAGGTATTCTCTCCTGAACTTACAGTAGAGTGTTATCCAGATGAAATGTATTCTGAAAGATGACAGACCATCATTGATATCTGCTGATACCAATGGCTGACATTGATATGATATTGATGTTACAGTGGCTGATGTAAAAGGCAGCAAAAGAGCTATTGCCCAGTTTGGAAGTGAGATTAAATCTTTTCAATTTAGGACAATTCATCTGGCAAATAAGGCTGTCACGATTTAATTATGATGACCATGTTACTCCTTGATTTGAATTCATACCTGTTGTAAACATTTATATCTTTTGTTCCCCACTTCAACTGTAAATCTATGGTTGAATTTGAGTTGAATTTGAGTTGAATTAAGTGGGAAGGAAGATTATCTGAACATAAAGTTTGCATGATTCTTTAAACAAAAAAATGTTGTCATTAATGTGGCACGTACGTATTTTCTCACACCAGGACACCTCCAGTAACAGAGATGACTTGCTCACCGGTTATTTTAAGAAAGCAAATGAGCCTTCAGCTACTGGGAACACACTGGCTCAGCCTGCCAGAAAGGAGGCTGCTAAGATGCCAACTAGTCTTATTGCTCCAACTGTGAAGATGACCATTGCCGATGAAGAAGGAAGAACAGCTAAGCCTGGGAATTGCGTGAAGCCAAACCTCAGACAAGTTGAACCTGAGCCTCTGGCAAACTCACAGGGTTCCCTTAAGCTTCCTCACGCTCCACAGCACCAGCCTGCCGGTGGGACGCGGCAGATGGCACAGCCTCAGCAGCCTGGAACTGCAAACAGGAGGAGTACATCACTAAGCAGGGCATTTAGCTTAGCCTCTGCAGACCTCCTCAGAGCCACCGGCCCGGAGACACACAGGCAGGAGAGCCCCCAGAAGTCAGCAGCAGACCTGCGTGGGGGCAAGGACGCCGTCAGTCAAACGGCTAGGCCTTCTGTGCCAGCGAGCTCCCAGGCGACATTAGGAGAGAGGCCACAGTCTGCAAAGGTGGCAGGTTCCTTGCCAGGTGTCGATTCCCGCTGTCGGCAGCTTGATGCGAGGCGCCTTTCCTTGGCCCCACCGAAGGATGAGAGGCCGCTCTCCTTCCATCAGTTCTCTGCCTCACCCACGGCATCCACCAGCAATCTGAGCGTGCAGCAACAGGAGCGTGTGAACCCTGGCCCACACTACTCACCCACATTACACACTCCCTCCAAAGTCAAACACAAGCCAGCCCCTCGTACTGGGGAAGTGGCCACAGTTGCCCCCACCAGAGCTGTTTCCAGCAGCACTGAGGGAAATGTTTCCCTAGGGCAAGGCCAGGGTGATGCCCTACTTAAGTGCCAGGGTAAGCTGCCAGAAGGCAGCACTGCGGCTATGGAGGAGCCCATGAGAGGAAGCAGCTCCAACAGTGCTTCTGGGTCTACAGACCCCCAGGGGGATCAGCAGACAGTCTGGTATGAGTATGGATGTGTGTAAACCACAGGTGCAGCTCATAGTATGTGTGTTTGGGATTGCTGGCATCTGGATAGCATTTGTCTAGACACCATGCCAGGTCTTAAAAGGCATCATCACCTGTATGCTGCTCTCAGTACCTCTGGGTACCGTTTTCTAGTTGGACAAGGTATGATTAAGAGAAATAAGGAGCAAAACCCCAGCCCTTCTTTTGACACTGTTGTGCCTAAATCAAAGTGGAAGCCTGACCTAATATCACAGCAGGCTTGGCACCTGATTCTCACAGGTGCTGAGCATTCCTTACTTCAGGAGAAGCTTAGCAGGGTTCTCTGTCATTGCTGCACTGTGCACCCCTCCTGCCTGCATTAAAGAAGAGTTTCACAGGTCGTTTGTGTGCTGAACTGAGCCCCACCATTGATAAATAACCATACAAAAAAGGTCATGTAAAAGCCAAACTTCTCCCCCAAAGACAGAATCAGATACTTGGCTTAAGTAGCTTAAAGAGAAGGCTGAAGAGCAAAAGTGTGTGGCTTTAGCCATGGATTTGTTAAAATGACTTGCTCTTGAGACAGCCACATTTTATAGAGGTAACGTGTAGACATCAAGGGTCACATCTTAACCTTCCCCGCTGAGACTGTGTAAACAGAGAGAGGCCAGTGTCCTTACCCCACTGCCCTCACTGTAGCTGCAGCTCAGTGGAACCTTGTCTGTGCAAGGCTAGTGGTGCTGCCTTTAGATACTTGTGTTTTCTCTTCTACAAACACTGGAACTAACACAGCCTTTCAGGGCAGATGCCATTTCAATGGCAAAGGTGGCATCTCATGTACAAAATTGTCTTGTAAGTATGTATATAAGAAACTCAAATACTGTATAGGAGTGCTGTGTAAATTGTATTATTGCATCCTTATGTGCACGACAGCCCACGTTCTGAGCGATACGTGGGATTTTGTCTCTTAGAAATCCTTGTTTGTGTCTCCAAGAACTTTACTCGGTATAGAAAGCAAAATAATTTTGTATACATGTGAAAGAAATATACTTTTAAAAAATCTATTTATGTGCAAAGAATTTCCTTGTATGTTCCAGAGTGTCATCAGCTGCTTATGTATATATGATCAAATGCGTGTCTTTAATTCTATTTCACGTTTGTAAAGCTGTTTTTCTTGCAATAGATGAAATACTTGATTTGCTGGTTCTGATTTAATCTAGTAAAAGCTAAAACTGATTCAGTTGAGGATGTTTTTGTTATCTAGTATGTAGTAATTCCATTCCAGAAACCACAAAATTGTTTATAATAAAGATTAAAACAAAATAGTTGGATGTTGTAATTTTTTTTTTCTTTGAAAAAACCCCAAACAAACAAACAAAAAACAAACCCCAACTCACAATTGATGGTGCTGGACGAAGATCTGTCTGCAAGAGCTTTGTGTGAGCTTCAGTATTGATTTGCATCTCTGTGTGGCACAGTTGAGTTTATTTTTATAATGTTGCCAGAAAAGGTGTATCGGAAATCTTTCTGTTTGATTGTAACCTTCTTACTGAAGAGTGTAGGAGGATTGATCATGCAAATTAAGCGACTTCTAGGTCACTGTAGAATCAGACCATTAGATTTCCATACTTCTTATGACCACTTCAGATAGTGCCAAGCATGCTGTCAGTTTTGACCAAACTTGTATGACCAGTTGCATGATTAATTCTTAGGATGCCTTATTAAAGTGAGAAATTACTCCTCTTTGAACATGAAGACAATGGCAAAAGGAACTTTTCTGCTTTCTCTGTGATTTTGATTGCAAACCATTTTAAAATCATGTGCTATTACAGCCATTTTAGAACATACTGAATGTTTTTGGTAAACTGAAGTTCTTCCCCAAATTCCCTAAAGGTGAAAGACTGGTGTTCCTCCCTTGTCTTAGCTCCTTTTTTGGAGGCATGTGCTCAATTGCCCTGCAGGCTGGACTGCTGAAGAATTCATCTATGAGTTGTCAGTTACTGTAGATCTGCTTTTGCTATAAACACCTGCCTGGTCACACCTCAGTTGTCATTTTCTGAGTTATTTATGATTGTTTACTTTCTCAGTTCTAGTGAATTTCATTAGAAATGTACTCAATACTTACATAGTACGGGATAATTTTAAATACAACTGTTGGGCCTTCCTAAGAACATTAAGGAAAATTTTTGTATAGGTGCCTGTCCTGCCATGTCAGGTGCAGTGACTTTGCAATCTGCTCAATTCATCAGTTTTTTTTCAGCTGCTCTTTGATACACATGGTGGCTCCTGGGTCAGCGTGTTCCTGCTGTGTGCCACACCATCAGGTAGGAAACAGGCGAGAGGGAGAACAAGGCCTGCCTGCAGCTATCGTGCTGCTCCTCTTTGCCTTCCGGGGGTGCCCAGAGCAGTCATTGGTGGGATAAATGAGCATTCTGGTGCATCAGAGGTAACGTGGGAGAGAAAGTCAATTGTGTCTAGTGAGAGGACAGTAATTGGCAAACCCTCCTGCATTTGTGCTGGTGGAGCTGGGCAGGGAGAGCTGCCATAAAGCACCAGGTCGTGTGAGGTGGCAGGAGCTGCTGGGAGAAGCTTCTTTGTGACGGAAAAGTGGAAGGGGTGGAGCTGCCTGAAGGCTTCTTGTTTATTTTCAAGAAGAAAAGAGGAACTGCAATGAAATAGCAGCTGTTTTGATTTGGACAACTTCGAAGGCTACAGAGACCTGCCATGCCTGGGCATGTGGCTGGACTTGGCCATCGGTTGTGTTGGCAGCAAGCTGGAGAGCCACCAGTTGCAGCTGTGAATTGGCACCTCTTGAGCACCAGGGAAAAGGGACCTCTCTAGGAGCTCTGAAGGTTGGCTTCAGCAGCTGGCTCCTACCAGCTCTGCACAGCAAAAGGCTGTAGGATGCCACTGTTTTCCTGACGTGGGGTAGATAGAGCATGTGCTCTCTGAAGGTTGCTAACTGTGTGCTTATGGACATAATGCTTCATGTAATGTTCAATAATGGAGTGCTTCACTTTGTATACATGGCTCATTAATTCTCTAGATCATGTTTTCTATTCCAAGACAGATTTTGGAAGGGAATTCCTTCTCAAGGAGGCAGCTCAGTTGCCAGTAGGTTTCTGAGAAAGTCAAGAGGCTATGCCTTTGACAGCTTGCACTCCCTGCAGTGTGCTCAAACTGAAGTCAGTGAAGCTGTTTGATATGAAGTAAATTTGGCTTAAAATTGCATGCACAGTACCATGATGATGGTATTTGCTTGAAGAAGTGGCTGCTGCAGAAATTGTTCCTAGGGAGTTGTGAGCTCTGCAGTGACAGGGTATTTCCTTACCAAGAAATCTGAAGCCCAAGTCCTTTACAGAGACACCATATCGTATAAACTTTTTTCCTATTAGATATTCTTCAGCCATTCCTCAAACTTGGGAGCCAATCATCAACAGTTTTTTTCTTTTTTTTTTTTTTTAATTTCAGTTAATTGAGTTCAGAACATAAAATCTTCAGAAGAATTAAAAAATAGAATTTACTTTCATCTGTAGTTCCAAGTATAAGTGCATTGTAAAAATGTCTAGTACTTAGCTTAGAAAAATGATGCATCAAGGAACACCATGTGGTTGGAAATTATTTCTCATCATCCAGATGTTTGGGTGCATATTAAAAGTTCAGCCAAAGGCAAATGACTTTAGAAGAGAACATGGAAGAAATATTCCAGAAGTTTAGTTCATGTGAAATGACAACAGCCTGGATGTTAAATAGATATAAAGAGATCAACACAACTTTATTATTTTGTTGCATGAACCCAGCTGTGCTGAGAGCATTTGAATTGTGGTTTTGCATTTTTAGATTAAAAGGAGAGGGTGAGGGGATCAGTTCTGGTAAGCTTCTCCAAAAACTTTTATCCTAACAGTTGCTTTTCTACCCATGAAAGTCATGGAATATCAGATTGTGGCAGCACTGGAGATGTTCAAGGCAAGGTGGTAAAACTTGAGAACGTTTTTACAAGTTGCCAGAACCAGACAGAAATAACCTGACCTGACAGTACAGCGTGAAATTGTTCAGGTACTAAAAGTAACAAATGAAATTATCATTATGAAGGGTTGCTAGGCTGGAGGAATTGACTGAGCTGTGAAGGTCTATCTTGAAAGCTAGTACTAGAGGCTGCTATAAGGACTAAGAGAGAATGGCACAAGCTGGAAAGG